>VVHJ01062910.1:20644-38400 GCA_015107715.1 Tylochromis polylepis | reverse complement strand
TATCTGGTACTGAATCACTTCCAAGGTATTTTCATGATCACACAGGCATTTAGTGATAAGAATATGTTTTTGTCTCCCTCCAGGGCAAAACCAGCAAACTGATCCAGAATTTCCACAAACTGTGCCCAGGTCTGTGTTACAACAGCTCCTCTGTTCTGCTTTTTGCTTTTAAAGCTGCGTAAACATACAGCATACTCCATTACTGGTTTAAACAAAAAATTATCTCTTTAAAGTTATTAAGGAGATTTTAATGGACATACAGAAAAAAAACAAGGTTAGGATTGTTTTCCTTTCTGTTTGTGATTTATTCTTCCACGCTCTTTGAAGTAATTAATATTCAAAGGGACTGCACACTGTGTGGGTTTTCTCACACAGTGTGGTGAATCCAAATTAGCCGTAGGTGTGGATGTGCATGGTTGTCTGTCAGGGATGAATGACGCCTCTTGCTCAGTGTCAGCTGAGGGTAGGCAACTGTCTGCAGGATAAAGCAGGAATAGCTAATTGATGGATGGCTGATTATTACTTAGGGAGTCAGAACCTGGCTGAAAACACTGGTAAAGCCGAGAGATGTGCTTTTACTTCAGTAACTCTTCTTGATCGCTTTCCACTGTTTACCTAAAAATTACCAGATGCATAATTAAAATAGAGACAGACAGAGAAGAGGGTGGATACCAGGAAATTAGACAGTATGGGACTGTCCCTATTTGGGCTTCTGCATCACCAGCATCCTCTCCTCCATGTTTCCATTCATAGAAACCCATATTTTCCCCTCCCTCTCCTCTCCCCGCTACTTCCCTCTCTCCTCCCTCACTCCCGGCTGCCCGTTGGGGGTGGATGCTGAGCTGAGGAGCTCTGATTGGCTGCAGGTCACACAGGAGAAGACGTGACGCACCAATGACAGTTCCCTGTGGCTCATGCATCACAGTGAGGTCATGTGGAGCGGAGGAGGATTAAAGCAGGGCTTAATCTCACTTCACACCATTACACTGCAGCGGCACGACTGACTACACGTTACTCGACCTGCGCCGGTTCAGCCGGGCTTACAAATGCTTCTTTAAAATCAATCTGCAGGCACTGCTCTGCCCTAGTTTACATATTCTTCCTTCTCATTATTCTTATGTTAGCCATTTTTTTCAGTGTGAATCTCTGAAAAGTGAAAGGAACAAATACATAGATTAAATAATCCAACAAGACTGGAGCACAGTAATAGTGAGAAAAAAGGCTGCTGCTTTGGATTAGAGTGCCTTGTCTGGTGTTTATGCTACTGAGCTCACCTCTTTACTGGTGACCTTGAGACTTTGTAAAGGACAAACTGGTTTCTTGTGGAAGTAGAAGTGCAGTTTTATTACAGCTTTAGTATGTGTGTGATTTTCAGTGGATACTTTATTTTTTTGGTTACTTTAGAGAAGCGCAAGGACATCCTGGACTGATTTTATTTGTCCAAGTAAATAAAGCTGCAGGTTTGGGAAGCAGAGGGTAAAAGAAAATAATATTTGGAAGCAGTAGTTTTATCCACTGGCTAAAAAGCCTGAGACTGCCCAGCAATCAGAATGAAACTAATAAATGTACTGAAAGCATTCTGAAGCTCTCAAAAGTGCTAAAGTTTCTTTATGAGCCATATTTTTCATTTTCTAGTTTTACTGATTCAGTGTTGCTGTGTTGAAACACTTTTTGTGGGGTTAAATAATACCACACACAAACTGCAGATTGCCTCCACTCACTCAGGCCTAGAGACCGTTTGGAAAAATGTGCATTCCCCAACCAGTTGCAGAGTGGTTGCTGGCAGTCACTAAGTGAACTCAGTTGTGTATGGTTCTGTACCAGAAAACCGCCTTCTTTTATTCCTGCAGTTGGTGGTGGAATACACATTTCTCCCTAGCAACTGGAGGTTTCCCCTAGAAACCAGAGCTTGTGTGACTAAGGCCATAGATAAACAGCGTCCAGTGTGTTAGATGTTTGATGTCTGATGTTGAGAATGGATGATTGGTTTATTCATGGCCTAAGGTATGTGTTGCATGGGGAGGTAGATCTGGATGGAATATCACTGTAACTGATTGCAAATGTTTCACAAAAAAAGGATTTGTCTCCCAGGAAGTGTCAGTAAAATATTAGACTGTATATAGAAGATGGCTACAGGCCTATAGGTCTACACGAGGAACCTGTGCATTAAGTATCTTAATCTTCAAATCTTTCTAATGGCCAGTAGGGGGTGACTCCTAAAGAAGTTAGACTGTGTAAAAGTCTATGGGAAAACAATGCTACATCTGACTTGTTTTTATGACCACAGTAAGCACTTTCCCAATGAGTTTACAGGCTAAATCACTACCAACAATCAAACAACCCCTATGATCAAGCACATGGTGACAGTGAGAAGAAAAAAAATCCCTTTTAACCGGACGAAACCTCTGGCAGAACCACGCTCAGGTAGGGGCAGCCATCTGCTGTGATTGGTTAGGGGTGAGGGGAGGAGGACGGGACAAAAGACATGCTGTGAAAGAGTTGTGTCAGAGATTACTAATAACTAGTAATTAAATGCATTTACACAAAAAAGATGATAAAGCAAGGCTTACGCTGGGGCTAGCTTTGTCTAGTTTGTGATTGGTAAGTCTATATGGTCTATTCAAAATATACTCTGTTCATGATGATAAAAAACAAAAAAGAGGGAAAAAAATTCTCGTAATAAGGCAAATATACTGGAGGTTATTTGTTGTATCTCCTTTAAAAATGACTTTGGCTGTTGCTGATTGGATTTCCCCTTTAACCCTCTCGTCTTGCTGTTGCTGGACCTTGGTTAGAAATTACAACGCTGACTCTCGGTAAAGATTTGCAGCTGGTATGGTGGTATGCTCGAGTCAAAGGTGATTACTGCCTTCCCCCCCATGGTCTTTAACTCAGTCTGTGGTTGCTTTTGTTCTCGCGTGTGGTCTCTGCTGCGGCTGTGTTTAGCTACAGTCGTGCAGGGAGCTCTGACAGGCTGCTCGCAGTGATAAAACTGGAGATCTCTGGGTGGATGTGTTAGTAGATGACTCATGCATGCAGCCATGTTTTTTCTCTTTCTTTTTTTTTCTACCGATGCTTTCTACAAGCTTTTTCTTAGCCCTGCAGCGGAGCAACAAGGTTGTTTCCATAGCAACACGGAAGCAAGTGACTGACAGTCGGTGGTGTCAGTCGTTCTGCTGCCAAGCCCACAGAACAAGCTCCCACTTCATTATTCTAAATATTGAACCTTTTCTGTGCCAAGTGGAGGTGAGAGTGGAAATCCACGGGAACTCGCTGGGCTCCATCGATATGTTCTGGTTTGGCCGCCGGTCCCTTGTAGCAGGCATCCCTCATATTAAACCTGGAAGACGGCAGAGCCTTTTCTAGCAACAGAGAGAAAATCCTTGGGCTATTCCCAGCCTTACATTTCCAAAAGAAATGTTGAATTAGCCCGTCCCTAACAACTACTGTTATGTGAACACAGTATTCTCAAGAGGACCTGATAGGATTACATAACACAAAGTGTGCCAGGAAGCCTTAAATCGTGGGATTTTAGTGCTGCTTCTCCCTTAAGATGGCTTTCAAATGACTTTGATGAATTAATTTGTCTCCTCAGTCCACACACACCATGTGGTGCTTTAGTCAGTTACTGGGGCCTTCTGGCATTTGATGGCGAGTAGCAGGAATCCACTGATGCCGCTTCTGAATGCTCCAGTATCAAATAATTAGCTTTCATTACATCTTTTTCCGCTATATCAAGGGTAAAACTTGGCGTTTTATATTTTTCCATTCAGGAAAAATGCGTTTTTCATGCATTGAAATAACACCATGTCATAGTCTTAACATGCATTATTAAGCCAAAAAAACCCATAAAAAATAAATAAATCCACCCCTTTTGTTCTTCTAATCTACCTATATTACATAAAGCTGCCAAAATATAATAACCCAACATGCATGTACAAGTTAAGCACTGTATAATCACTTGGTAATAAACACTTAACAGTAATTACTGTTTTTGTTTCTCTTTGAAGGATAAAGCTGGTGCATTTCCGCATTATTGACAAATCCTATTAAAAAGCCATCATGCCCCCGTAAATCTTTACAAATGGGTCAGAGATGTTATAGTTTCATTTTTGTCAAACTGCTGCATGATTCCCTAAAACAGCCCAGCACTTTAGTTTTTAGCAGACGTTAACAAACAGATTAAATCGTTCATTTGTTGTGGAATACATTTAGCCGTGAATTAAGGGACATTTGGCACTGTAGTTGCAAAGCAGAGGATGGATACAATAAGGATGGATATATGCAATTTCCTTCATGTAAGCAGGCATTTATATATAAAATAAAATGTGTGGTGAGAGCATGCACACCTGCAGGATACTACTGCAGGTGATACGAAGTCTTTCCACAGTTTTTAACTAAATCCGTTCTCGAGTTAGAGTAGACAGAGTTGAGGAAATATCGATGCTTGAATTGGTTTTAGAGAAGCTTTCATGGTTGCAATAATAATGTATTGACTAAAATGACGAAATGATTTTGGTCCAAATTAAAAGAAACCAAGTTAGGAAACAATCAAGGTGCAGCAGCCTCCTGTTTTAAAATGAAACCTGTGATGGCGCTATCCATCCAACCTTTCCTACTCTCTTTGTGACTCTAACAGATAAGATAAGATTTTGTAACTTACTCCAAAAGTTGGAAAATTCCTCGAATACAGCAGCCAAAATGTGAAAAACAACCTCAATAAAACAATATTAACATAAAAAACCCCACAAAAAATTAAGAGCTCAAAAAAACTAAACATTAATAGCCAATAAGTAGCTTAATAAGTAAAATCTAAACAATATGAATTAAGGCTCTGTGTGTATTTGTCCTTGTGGAAGCAGAAAGTTTCTCCTCTGCCTGCACAATAATTGGTTTGGAGGGTGGTCTGGATTCATTAATTACCTATAGTCATTCACCACAGACATTTGGATGACCTCTGCGTCAGCTGGTGGAGAAATCCAAACAGCGTGTTGGTTTAAGTATTTAGTTTTAAAGGAAACACTATTTTATTTTAATATACTCAACATAATTTTGAGTAGAACAACTTTTTATTCCTGTGTTAAGTAAAATTTGTTTAAATGTTTAGTAAAAAATATCAAGTTTTGTTCATGAGCTTATTTTGTTTAAAAAAAAAGAAACATAGTTTTTTAAATGGCTCTACATAGCATTAGCATGACTTTGATCTTCAGATCAATCTACTCACCATGAAGGAGAGGTCAAAGGTCAAATCTGATATGATATTTTAAATCATATATGGTACTTTCTATATGTTGACAATATACAAGACACTTGTAAGTATCATAGTTTCTAAGTCATAAAGGTTTTTGTCAATTTTTGACCAATAAATCATTAAGGTGATCTTCGAGACTTTGGTGGATTTAAGGCAAATTTTAATGTTTTTTTTAACACGACCACACTACACCCCTACAAGTTTTTACCAGACTTCATTCAAAATTTTTCAAACTGTTGTGTTTACAGCCAGAATGGCATGCACGCTACCGAACATAAGAAGGTTTAAAACAGCAGTGTGCAGCACTGATGGATGTAGCTACAGCAGCAAGTATTTGACTGTAAAACTGCACGCTTATCCAGGATATTATCCAGTGAGCACATCCTCGAAACATCTGACACAAATTTGCTCATCATGACTCGAAATGCACGACTGAGCCCATAAACTAATCAGGACCCGAAATCCATTTCCAACCACAGGTAATCGCCCCCTGCTGGCCTTTAAAAACACTGGCGATTTAAAGCATTTCCCCGTTGGCTTCACTTTTCAGACCTGGAAGCTACGTCCATCATATTTGTGTTGGCAGAGAGACGGGACATCAATACCCCTCTCCACCTCCTGGAAACCAGTCTGTGGCCTCCAGTTACAAATGACGTCACCAGGGCAACATGGCAGCGGTGATTTTGGCTTAACTCTTAATACATATAACAAAACTAAAGGGACAATATGAACTAGAAGCAGCAGCACTTTTAATCAATGATAAAAAGATAGATCATCATGTGACTTGCTGTGTAACTGCACCATATCTAATAACACAGTGACACTATGAGCCTCGGCTATAATGACTCTTTGTGCATGGCTGTGGAACAGAGGTGGTTCCAGATGTGTTGCCCATTCTCAGTCAACCTGAGCAATGTAATCTGCCAAAGGCTCTCATCAAGCTGCAGTCAAGAAGAAAGAGTGCTGCGTTCGGCCCTTTCAGCAGCTCTATCTCATAATCTGAGTGCCCCTCCGGGTGTTTTCAGAGCTCTGCTGATGTAACATGGTGTGCATCAAACAGAGTGGAAATGATGGACCAACTGTGACTGCAGACGTCACACAGTGCTGCTGCACGCACTCGCAGTGGCATGTTCCACTTACGATGAAGTGCACAATGTTGGCTGCAGAGAGGCGTGTCTAATCTGTCATAAAATTAGAAAACCCTTCAGAGCCGCAGAATTCGTACAACCGCCTACGGTACATCTGGGACTGCTGTGTAGGCAGCGGCTCTACTACTTCAACAAGACATGGCAGTAAGTGGAGACTTAAAGGTGACACACTCTGAGGAAAATGAGCCGTACAGCTCTGCATGTGTCATGTCGTTGAAGTGGTTGTGTGTCTGTAGTAGCTGAGTGTAGTCAGTTTTCAGATAAGCCTCGAGCCTCTGCTCAGCCTCCGCAGAAAGACTGGGGAACTTACATGTAATTCCCTGTGAGGTTTTTGAGCAAGCCCAGCACAGCGTTGCACAAAGCCTTAAGGCAGCATTATGTAATCCACCAGCTGGATCGTTGGTGGGTTGGTGAGGGCCTACAGGGAAGCCACATCATGTCCTGACCTCGAGTATCCTTTAATTGATCCGCTTTCCCATAAACAATAGTGACATGTGAGACAAGGGAGTGATCAAGCATATTATGAGCTGGCAGATCCGATATTTCAGTATCTGCTCTGCATTCAAATCACAAAACAGAGACAGACCTACAGTTTATTTGATTTAGTTACTGTAGCGGTGCTGTAGCTTAAATGCACAGATGGATGGATGGGCTGTAGTTTCGGGAAAATATACTTCTCTTTCTTGCGATGAGAACATCAATACCACTTTCTGGCATCTCTGCCCTAACTACTGCCCGGACATTGGATTAGTTTAGCATAAAGACTGGAAGCCAACAGCTGGTCTGGCCCTCCAAAAACACACCTACTGACCCTCTAGAGCTCACTAAGTATAATGAGAAGCGATGGAGCTGAAAGTTGCAGGCTGTGGGAGGGGGTTTTCCATCTCAAATCCCGTAACAAACATCCTCAGTGTTACTTAACACAGAAAAACAAGCCCTTCACAAATACATTAATAACCCTAAACAACTGCCAGCTTTTATCATGTTAGCTGAGGTTCTACCTATGCGCATCAGTTTGGCATGGTGAGAGCATTATTTAAACATCAACAATGTGTATTTAAATATCGCAATAGCCATGATGACCCTCAGCAGGAAAAACAGCTGCCATCAAGTGGCAGTTAATGAGGAATCTGGACAAACAAAAAGAGCTGTTGCAGTGGAGAAAAGGTCAGTCAGAAGAGTGGATAAAAGCTGTAGCCAACACGTGCTTCATGGTGGTGGTGGAGCTCGGAACAGTTCAGTTTCTAAACTAATTTAAAACTGGCATAACCTTTACATTTAATCTGCAGCTTGTGTTGATATCTTTCTTGTGAAGCTTCTTAAAGTTCTGTTGTTGGGTGTTTTAGGGGTATTTTTGCCTGATAAGTTTTTATGTGTGTACTCTTTAACTTTTTGTCAAAGAAGATATTTTCTAGTGTAGTTGGGCTTTACACTGGTGGCTGAACATGAGGTGCTCACACTGCCAGAAAGTTTTCCATAGGGAAAAAAAAATGCAGCGTTGACATCTCCACCTGTTTCTGCCATGAGCTGCAAGGTTTTAAAACTGTCAGTAGAGCCAAGAGGAACATTGTGTGTGGGCTCATCACTTCAAGAGACTCATTTGACATAATTCTATGTTGTTAGGTATATGAATGACACATGCTTGAAAGGAGACCTCTTAAGCTCATTTCCAGCTCTATGATTTTACTCTTTGACTCTAACCGCGCATGAATCACAGTTAAAAAAAAAATCCTGATTTGTTTTATGCTGAGCCTTCATGTAGCCCCTCAGTTCACCCTCTATGTGAAACAAGCCGTTTTTGCTCCTCCCTCTTAAAGACAACCTTCTTCTGACTGGCTGCCCCTCACAACAGAAAATCTAAACGTGGGTGGAGCTGCTGTGATCACAGCCAGAGCTCTGATATCACAGAGATTCATGAGTTTAAAGCAGCTGAGGTTTTGTATCATAAGGATTATTTGTAAATATTTGGCTCTAATTATTTGAAGAATGTAGCATAACATAAGGAAAAGTTGAATATGTCCCATTTAAACATGCTGTGCACGTGGGAGAAATGATTATTTGATCACCTGTTGAATTTGTAAGTTTGCACACTTACATTGAATTGAAAAGTTGCAATTTTTTTAATGGTAATTTCATTTTAATGGAGAAAGACAGAATATCAACCAAAAGTCCAGAAAAAAATTACATAAAAGTTATAAATTGATTTGTATTTCATTAAGTCAAAATTGTATTTGCTCTCCTACAACCCGGCCAGAATTCTGGCTCCTACTAATTTCCTGTGTGCCTATGTTGAACACAAATTACAATTAAATCAGTAAATCAATTACAGATATTCCTGATCTCAGCTGGTTATGTGTATAAAGCATAGCTGTCCAAAGAATCGATTTCTTCCGTTCCACCACCCTGAGCAAGACCAAAGAGTTGTTAAAGGATGTCAGGGATGAGATTGTAAACCTGCACGAGGCTGGAGCGGACTACAAGAGCATCAGCAAGAAGCTCAGTGACAAGGTGACAACTGTTGCTGTGATTATTCAGAAAAGTAAGAAATATAAAATGACCATCAATCACCCCTCGGGCTGGAGCTCCATGATCCCTACCACTGTATAGAGGACCGAAAGTGGGGTTAAGGTGCTGCTCTCAAGGATATCCACTGTGAGGTCCACTCCAACCAGAACCTACAGCAGGCGAGGGCGTGGTTCATATGCCTCTCTATCAAATTCACTGAGGCTGCCAAACAGAAAAAAAGCTCTCAAATATTTTTTAATCATGCTCTTAAGTTGCTGTAAGACACATTCATTGTTGGTTTTAGTGGGTTTTTTTCAAAGATTTATTGACAATATAATATCATATCAGCACTGCTTACCTCTAGAAGAATTTTTTTCTTTTCAACTGAGTGATTTACGCTGATATAGTTAAAAAAAGAGACTCAAATACTGACTTTAAGGCTGTCCAAAGGGAAGCATATAGTGCAAAATGGAGTGTCCCTTCAAGCCTGAGTATGTTGACGATTATATCTCGTACATCAGTTTTTTTAAAACACACTCTTAAATTGCTTAGAGGTGATTTGGAAGCGTTCCCTGCATACTGATGTGGCACCCGTGGCTCAGAAAACAGCTGTGAAACCTCTCACTTATAAATCTAACCTCGACCCATAATATCAGACGTGCCAAAATGTAAATTCAAATTTTCTTTGTATTTTAATTATTTCACTATTGTGAGCTTTCATCCGTTAAATATTGTGTCATCACCGCAAGCCCTCGTGCATGTGTGATGACTTAAATTGTATTAAAGGCCACAGAAAGAGCAGCGACCTTTACTCTGAAGCTGAAACTCTGATTCATTTCACTGAGCCCTTCCCATGAAATTAGCCGCGGATGTTCTCGCTCCACGGGGAGACTCAATCCTCGCGTATTTGGTGACCTCCCCTGACATTTTCTGTGGCATAATTAGGCCAAAATTTCAAGTTGAAGACAATTTCAAACTCGCTTATCTCTTGCGACACACTTGAATCGAAATATAATCTTCACCAAAATCAATAATCTGCATTTTAAGATGTGGTGAAAGAGACTATTGATAGTTTCTTAGTCACCGAAGCCAAATAAAACTGGTTAAAAACTGGTTCCCATTTGTCAAGGTGTGCAATCATCAATCCATCCAACTTGAGCTGGAACCTATCCCAGCAGTTAAGGGGCAAAACGATAACCTACTAGTCCCAGCCTGCTATGAGAATGAGGCTTTCATGGTATTATCCATGTACAGTTATAAATGAACTGTTCATTTACTATAATTGTTTCATCTATAAACAAAGCTAATTTCAAAGGAAACCCCAGTCTGATTGCACAGCTGCTGGATAATGACACATCAGAGGCCAATCTACCTTAAGAAAACAAATATCAACAGCCTCAAGTCTGAGTGTGTCATCTATCGGGGAAGCCAGCTAATGGTATGGTGCAATAAACCAAACACGCCTTCAGAGAGAAACTAGGCCTACTTCTACAGACTGATTTAAACCAGAGGCAGCAAGACCGCCCGATGAGGCACCAGAGGCAAGTTTATCGTAGCAGGTCAACACTCTTGCATAAAAAATGTCATGCTGGATGAGGGAAATGAGCTGTCACAGATACAGTCTAATGGCATGTGAGATGACATGTAGAGGCTATCCTGCACAGATATGATTACATTTTGTGGTTTCCCCCTTTAGTGTGCTTTGGGCAGAAGAGAGATTAAACCCACTGTCTAAAGAATCACCTAATAAAACGCAAATGTTTGCATGTTTTAGGTTACACATTTTTTGGATTTAGGACTGATAAAATAAGACATTTTACTTTAGAGAATTTATTGAGAGAATTTTTCAGTGTTTTGCAACATTTCAAGATTTCTGCAAACTCACTGCCAGTTAGGACTTGATTCAGTGACATTTAAACTCACCGTAGCTTTCTTCTGTCGCTGCCCATCAGTTTTTATTTGTACAAACATTAATAAATTAAATTCACAACCTCAGTTATCTCTGCATGACCCTGCATTAGTGTACAAAAAAAAGCCTAAAATCGATTCAGTTCCAGGAACAATAACTGCACTTGTGATGTTTGTTTCTGCAGGTGCTCATTCAGATTCAGATAAAAGAACCTCGGTTTGTGCACGGCTGCTTTGGGGGCATTCGTTCAGCAGCTTTCAGGCACATTTTTCAAGGTCAGACAGGCAGGGATTCTGGACTATAGCGTGAGATGAACTGCTTTGCATTCAGTTCGTCTGCCACAGACATATGACTCATCATTTGAATTATGGGCACCTTGTGTGAACAAAGATGCCCAGCACTTTCAAGAAGCAGCAGCAGCCGGCTGGAAGAGCTTCTGCAAAAGCATCCATAATGCTGCAAAAGGAAAAAGGAGGACACTGCACACTTTTGAAGGTCATTGCACTTCCAAAAATGGGGCCTCTCCAGAGCTGAAATTAATTAAGGCGCCTGTTTTAGAGACATCAATATGAGCCACTGCTGGAAAGACTCTCCATTCTTTACAGTCCAGTATGAGTCACAAACCGTGAACCTGCCACACTGTCAAACTGGACTTTAAGTAAATGCTGCTCCAGCAATGAAAATATCTGCAGTAATTTCTGCAGCTTCACATGAAAGATTTCTATTTTTAAGCATTCAAACCAACACGGCACCAACTTTTAGTCGTTCTCTTGTAAATGTCAGTAAAAGGTGTTTCTTTTTTAAATACCAAACACATTAGAATATAAATGTCTCACTCAATTCTTTTCAAATAAGAAACTTATGTTGCATCTGTCACACAAAAAGGGAAAATGCTTTTCACACAGTAAGAAACTCCAGTGGATTAATTTGATGCTTAAAAATATCAGAAAACAATTTTGTGAAGAACATGGTAATAATCAAACAATCGAATTGGTTTTTGGCATTTTCAGAAGCCAAACATCTTAAGGATACTGAATATGTTAGTTTAATTAAAAAAACAACAACATTTTCTTTTACATTTTTTGAAGGTGCAGTTAGAGACGTTTGCTTAAAAACCTGACCTGGCAAGATCATTTATCCAGATATTTGACATTTTAAAAGTACACTGTGACCCCCCCACCATCTCTGTGGTGCTGTGTTTTATATCTGGAGAATACGAGGAAAATCTTACTGGCAAGTAAACAAGATAAGGATGTAAGCGATAGAAAAAGAAATGTTGCTCACTTGTGTGTGAGCAAAGATATCACAATGTGACAAATATTAAGATTAGCTTTGTTTGCTTCCATTAAAAAGAAAAAACTCCACAGGGCACATTAAAATACATCCACAACGTCAGACCACATTTGGAGGAGGTCAGGGTGCTGCTGCGATCAGATCTCGCCACATGTAAATGCAATCCATACAGCGTGACCACTATCTGAATACAAAAATCCACCCATCACGTAGAAAGGTCACCCAACACGGCCTCTTCCCGCTAACTCACATAAGCCCAACCAAAAGCAATAAGTAGCATTATCTAGGTACATTATGTTTGCCTGAAACATGGCTTCTTCACTGTGCAACCACACAATGAAGAAGTAGAATGATAAGTGTAAGGCTTTAAAAGATGAAAGTTCAGGAAGAAAGGTGCAAAATTCATCTCCTTGTCTCATAAGAAGCTACAGGAAATGTCTGATGGAGGTTGTCGTTGTTAAAGGAGTTTTTAAGAGTTAATACATTTTTAAAAATCCACAAGGTGGCAAAAATCATTTTAAGTGGAGTTAAATTAGACACATTACCTTAATAATAACTACATCTGGACCAGTGCTGCTTCAACACCACCCTAAAGGCCCACTTTAAGGCAGGAGAAACGCAGCAGTTCACTTACTTTTTCAGGTAAGTGATCATTAGGATCATTAGAAGTGTTTGCTTTAGTGAGACTGTGTTTACAGGAGTAAAAATAAGCTCAATAATTGGGTCACAGAATGACTGTGAAGCTATTCCCAGTACAGGCAGTTGAACTATATCCACAGAGGAAGGTAAATACTAAATAGAAAAGAAGGCCTCAGTAAGTTCTTGTCCTCTAGAATGACTGGATCCTGCGCATGAGAAGTGAAAGCAAAATCACCAGGTTTGCTCCAAATGTCTCACTGATGTGTTCAGATAAGGATGATGAAAGCAATCCAATGCTGTTTATTCAAATTTTGCATTTAGAGCTGCCATTAACAAACTTCACTTCCTATTAGTCCTAAAAGGCTAAATGTTACAGCTCGGCAGACGAGGGGAAGGGCAGAAGGACAGAGAGGGTTGTGTTTTTTAGCTGAAATTAAAATTAGAATGCAACTTTAAAAAAGAGGAAGAGAAGTTTGGTGATGTACACAAATCTCTGAGGTGATACACTAAAATCCCTGAATGTGTCCCTTTAAGCTGAAGAACTTAAATGAAACACTGTGTGTTTTTGAAGACGACTGGCTTTGCAGCACACGACAGCCAGACTCCGGTTCCTGTCTGCGTGCGGTTTGCATGTCCTTTCCATATTTGCATGTTTTGTCTCTGCGTGTTCTGCTTTCCTCCCACAGTTTCGGTCAACCGGACACTCACAATCATGACTGTGTGGCCTGTGCTGGTTTCCCTCCCCAGTCTGTCCCCAGTCATGTCAAATGAATCCATACCTAATCATGCATTCATAAAGCAGAACTCCATTCACTTCTCGCAGACAGGAATGACCACTATGTTTGATGTAAGCCCAGACAGGCTTACCATTATCATCAGCATCACCAGTTATTCTTAATATTACAAAATAAAGAGGGTTTTAACTTCAAAACAAAGAGTCATTATTGCACAGACTTTGTAGTCTCTCTGTAGAAGGGATGTGCATGATTTCCAGATATTCAGATAGTCAAAAATCAAATGGTTTATGCAAATACGCTTTGTATTAAACCTATATAAGAATAAAAAGCAGGACCAGCAGACTCAAAAAGAGCTTCTTCCCATAGGCCACCAGGCTACTTAGTAACCACAATGAACTTTAAGCAGTCAATGAACATTGCTGACCCCTATGCAAAACCTACCTTAAGTGCAAAATCCAGTACTCAAAATACCTGTATTATATCCATCTATTGTACTGTCTATCTGTGCCACTGTTAAAGCTTATTACCTATTTATTTATTGTTTTTATTTATGTTAGAATAAAGCTTATTATTTTTTTCTTACTCTTTCATTCTAATAGCACAGTTTATCTGAACGCACCGTTTTCAGTGGAATGAATGTTTCAAATTCAGATACATGCTCTGACTACACTTGAGTGACAGGCCAAGAAACAGACAGATGATGCCTGGAAAATGCTGCCATTATTAGTATCACAGCTGACATCTGGAGCTCAGATGAGTCCACACAAATGTGTTACTAACAGCTTAAAAGAGAGGAAGGAGAGATGTCATCGCATGTGTATGTGCAAGTTTTCTTAACAGAAACAGATGTGAAAAAGTTGGATGAGACCATCCCTGCTTTCTCATGGTGGTACTGGATGAGTGATGCTGGGTAAATCAAATACTGCAGGTTCAACAATTGCCAGTAGTGGTTGAGGGCAGTAACTGAGGCTGCCCTCTGTGGTAATCCCAGCGAGACTCTCTGATTAAAGGATTATTTCTGAAACTAATTTCAAAGGCTGGGATAGACCAGACCAGCGCTTGGAGGAAAAAGAGTGGGAGGAATGAGAGAATGAGGATGAGGATGCATGTGAAACTGTCCTTAAACATGTCGAAGAAGAGCACTGGTAACTCTCTAAAAGCTTCCAGCACTGTCTTTCTTTGGTATACATTACCAGGCTGGTGTTTTTCTAAGACAGGATGCCTCAGACTAACAGAAAAACCCCTTTAAGGACAGAGGGAGGCTCTCACAGCCTAAAAAAAACAACTTCAGTTTTTAGAGCTGCTCTAGAAAGCCATACAGTTACTTCCCAGAAGCCTTGATGGATGTACATCTCCGGGGGGATCAAATCTCCCGGCATCATATTGCTCTGATTAAACAGTGAGAAGCCAGCGGACAGACAGATGGTAGCATGAAAAAGTAGGACTTTCAAACATTCCAGGCAAACGCACTTTCTGTGCTCGGGCAGATCTTGATTTTTCCTTTAAAGCTCACGATAACGCCTTTTGATGGTGAGCGGCGGCTTTCACATGAGCGGCGGATGCGCCTGATGTTGTTTTATAGTGTGTGTGCGGTGAGGAAGATATCCGCTGTCTTTGAAACTAGTTCAGCTCAAAAGGAGGTCACTTCATTCTGAGACAGTGCAAGTGGGACTTTGGTGGATGTTCTGATTTGTCTGCTGCAAAGTGACAAAACCGACTAACATTTGCTCACTGTCAGTAAAATCCACTTTGAGCTCTGGACTGCAGCCTTATTTTCTGGATCATTGCTATGGTAATACACACAATACATTCCCTCTGTGATTTTGCAGTACCTTTGCTGTTGACGCATCTTCTGTGGGTTTCTCTGACCTTTATCATGTTCTAATTAAAGCAGAAAGAGGAACATATTGTCAGCTGTGCTCGACAGCCTGTGCCATGAATACAGCTTCATCCTGCTCTCTGAAGGTGAATGGGCTTCTTTTATTAAAGGAAAACCTTTGGTTGCTCCACTATGAAAAGCAAGATCCTCCTACAATGTCAGGAATCTTTGTTGCATGTCTCTACTCTTGATTTCTGTCATGTTTCTACTGTCAACCTCTCGACTGATTCCCAGCCCCCTCTGCGCACTGTAACAGTGATCAGCACTTTTCTAACCTTCACAGGTTCTCTGTGTCACCAGCATAAAACTGCTGGTCCACTTTCACTATTGTACATGCTGTGTGTCAGGTAGAAAATCACCGAGGTGGAGAAAAGTTACAGTGCTGTGAAAAGTATTAAAGCATATTTGTCACATTTACATGTTCCAGATCCTCAAACAAACTTTAATATTAGACAAAATTATGTTTTTAAATGATGATTTCATTTTTAAAGGGGAAAAACGTTACTGGCTGTGCCCTACCCTATCATGTGACCTTTTGAGGTCACCTGATGGAAGATGTAAGTGGGACTTGAGGTGCCTGAGAAGGGATCTCAAGACTGCATTGTAGGTAGCTGACAGTTGGTGTCAGCCACCACCTCTGTTCGATGATGGTCGTTCACTTGTGGGATGGACACAGAACTAGCTGCCTTCTTTTTAAGCTCTTACGACGACGTGTGTTTCAGATCATTGTCCTGTAGCATAACCCAAGTGAGCTTGAACTTCAGGGTATAAACTGATGGCCGGATATTCTCCTTCAGGATTTTCTGGTAGAGAGGATCCATCAATCATGGCAAGTCATCCACTACCACCACCATGTTTGACTGTTGGTATCATGTTCTTATTGTGAAATGTTGTGTGTAACGGGATGCAAACCTTTGAGAAGCACAGTACAAAGGCACTGACCCAACAGGCTTAATGAAACTATATGTATAGTTTCCCCAGTGGGGTTGAATTGTCTTGTTTTAACTCCTCCACCTGGATAACTTAGTTCGGATGGTGGCAGCCGGTGTCCCGACACTGGTGACTGCTAGGCCTCATCCACTACTCTGACTAATTTAACTAAACCTCTTTAGTGTGTTTGCACTGTTGGAGAACTATTAATGGATTATAAGACTAATATATATCTTTCTGTGTAGTACACACCATCCAAGAAGGTTGCGCTTTCATTTTGGTGGATGAAATTCAAGTGTTTTATCAGTCCATTAATTAGGACTAATTTGCCAGCACGTGTGTCTGTGCCATAGACGGCGTAAAAGATGGACATAGCTTCCGGGCGTGAAAAAAAAACAAAAATGAAATAGTAGCAGCCAAAGAGCCAACAGTGAAGCTTAGAAATGGTTAATGTCACTGTGGATACATTCAACAGGATTCTGACTTGGAGGCAGATGGTAGCTTTGCACCATTGGCTTCTCAGCCAAGTGCATACACCAAATGTCTGAACCTGCAGTTCCTCTCATGCTGAGCAGGATTACTGTTGCAACAACACATCATCAGGCGGGTAAAACGAACCCGTCTCAGGTCTAAACCTGACTCACTTTCTCTATTACTGGGTAAACAATCCAAAGTTTGCTGAATTCTGCTTCACCAAGTAGCCAAAATTGAAGGCTCAGAAAGCAACCCATTGGGTTGCTATGAACGCTTGGACACCACAAGTCAGTTACCTCGATGGTATCTTGTCTGACAGCTCCTGCTTAGAAATCAATAAGTCAAGAGGATCATAAGGGCCCATGTTCACAGTCTGTATTCATACTAAAAATTAAACTCAAGTACGCTTTTGCCCTTCGTCTCCACAGGAAGTGTCACGTTACTTATATAAACTATTCTTTGAAGAGCACTGACTGGTTTTGGAATTAGATTTCATTACCTCACATATGTTCTTAGTGGATTACGTTTAATTTTTTCTAATTAAAATTGCCTCTTGTTAACTGAAGTCATATCATGTTATCGCTTAGATTCAAGTTAAGCATATTTGGATTGCACATTCAGATTGGGTCTCTCTTGTTATGAAGTTAATTTACTGTCACAATAAAATCATAAATAATAAAACATTTCAAACTGTGCTCGGGAGAGACATCAGAGACAATTAATACTAATGTGAGGTGGGCTGCGCCAAGTGGAGAGAGACTGTTCATATGAGACAAGACAATCCCCTGCGAGCTCATAAAACCACAGTGTGCATTCTTTCATTAAACTCCACAGAAGTGTTCACATGAAAAACTGTATGTGTTCACATTACAAGCACAAAGACCTGACCTTAAAAAAGCAGAGGACAAACAAGAGCTAAACCCCCCCCCCCCCCCCCCAAAACAAAAAAAAAAAAAAAAAAAAAAAAAAAACAACAAAAAATATTTTTTAT
>VVHJ01062910.1:0-14056 GCA_015107715.1 Tylochromis polylepis | reverse complement strand
AAATATCTGTAGATATTTCAACTAATTTATCAGTTATCCACAAAAATCAGATATTGTGAAAGCCCCCATAAACACTCAGGGCTTGCTTACAAGATTCAGCACTATGCTGGGTTCCATGAACAGAGTGACCAGGGATGGAGTCGAATTCTGGGCCCGAATTGTTGTGTTGGTATGTGGATGGACGGTACATCTCAAAGTAACACAGGTATAAATGTCTCAGAAGAATAATGCATTGTAATGAAATGAAGTCATCCACTTCACCTGTCAGTGGTTTTAATGTTGTGGCTGATGGGCGTACGCACCAGCATAAAGTCATCCACACACACTCCAAATCAAACTGTGTTTAGAGGGAGTAAACCACATCCTCTTCTTTTCAGATGTGACTCCCAGCTGCCTGGAGGAAAATGGATTAACACACACACACACACACACACACACAAGCTCTGTCCACACCTCCAATCACGTTCTAGCACACCAAGTGCTTCACCCACCCCCTATTAACGCACACATTCACACGCAGAGGGGATCTCTCTCTTTTTGCACAAGTCTATTATTAGCTGTTCAACCCAGAGACAAACTAATGACACGTTGGGATGAATCACCAGAGCTGCTGCCTCCGACTATCATTACACTCACAGCAGAGCTACTGTAGAGACATCCATGTAGGATGCTGGCCACCACAAATATAAACACACTCATACCATTAGTCTGTTTCAACTGCGGCAGCTTCTCGTCCATTAGCGTCCAAAGCCCACGTGTCTGCAGGTACAAATCTAGATTCAGCAAATATCCACTGTTTTATTTCATATCATCTCCATCTGAGGATTTAACCTCATTACTGTTTCGATGGCTTGACAGATTCATATCCTAAACTTTCTTGTCAATAACCCTGCAGAGCTTTTTAGCATCTCTCAGCCTCAATGCTCAGACCGATCAGGTATCAGCCCAATTCCACACTCAGCACGTACTCTTTGTAAATATCTTCATTACATTACAGGTCAGTTACATGATCAGTCAGTTCTAACAGCCACAGCATAGCCTCCTGTTACCGTGCATTAAAATGATCCAGGCAGTGAGGTATATAAACAGCTTCCATCTGGGAAAGGAGATTTCTTTTGCTTGCAGAGAGAAATAAGAGGCGCCCATGCCCTTTAAGAAGTTCAAATCCACCCCAAGGCCTTTTACTGCATGTCTTTCTCCCAGCTTTCTTGATTGCTCTCCCCATTGTCCTATCAAAATTAAGGCTAAAAAGCCAAAACAATACATTAAAAATGTTTAATTATGAAGTTAGTGGAAAACAACAATAGACCAAAAAAATTTGAAAAAACAACAAACACCAAACTGACAATAAATGTGTCAGTTACAATTTTAGCTTTTTTACAGTTCTGTGCTCATAAATTTTACTTAAACTAGTTTTGGTGACCTGTTCCAAAGGGTCATCGTCCTCTGATGACCAATACCATCGCCACCGGGTTGGCAGGGGAATCACAGGTAGGCATGCTACCTTAGGCCTTGAGACTGGTCACCAATGGTCACGAGTTGCTGAAGGAGGCAAGCGGTTGCTGGAGGTAAAATTGGTTGCAAGACATCCTTGCGATCATTTTGGTCACTAGCAGGTTGCCACAGTCACCGTTTTGTCTACAAACACCCACCAGCTATTCTCCAAGCACTACTGAAACTCAGAAAATTGCGACCTGAATAGAAATCGCCTACAAAATAAGTCTCGCCCTTTCAAACATGTTGGTTGCAAGAATAAGGCAGAACTTTTACTTTGAAGGCAAATGTTCTCTATTTCTAGTTTTCAGCTATAGAGAATTTAATCAAAGAAATCACATGGAGGTTTCTGATGCAGCACACTCTATAGCATTTGACAGCAACCTCCAAAATTCACTCGCAAATCAATTGGAGTGTACGCATTTTTCCCTCGTGACCAGATGATCACTCAAACCAGACCCTGCCTAAGGTAACGCTTTCCAACCCTTCATAATGTGTGCCCCGAACACAAAAAAGACAACACTGCTGTCTCTCAGGAGCATATACGCGAGCTAGTACTGTCGCCTCACAGCAAGAAGGTTCCCGGTTCGAGGTGTTTGCATGTTCTCCCAGTGCCTGCATGGGTTCACTCAGGGTACTCTGGCTTCCTCCCAGGTTAACTCGTGATTCTAACTTGGCTGTGAATGCGAGGAAGATAAAGTGCTTAAAGTGTAGAGAATAAAGCACTGTATGGCTAGATGTAGTAGTCTAAATTGGTTTGAGCAGTCATTAAGACTAGAAAACCTCTATATAAATTAGAGAGATGAGCGACATTTTTGCACGATTTAGCCTGCCATGATAAGTGGACGGATAACAGCTGAGCATCTTAAATGGTATCAAGTTATAACATCTACCTTGCTCTTCACTTTTTAAAATTTAGATCTCGAGATCTACAAGCATTAGTCACATCTAGAGATGCCTACATGAAACTACAGCGAGGCAAAGTTAACTTGTTATCATTATCGTTATAATAATAATGTTAAACTGATGAGTTAACAGGGAAGTGAGCTAATCGGCTACCACTATACCATAAGGTGTTGATTATCACAGAATCTCCAGATATACACTGACATACATACGTACAAAAAAACCCCAATAGTCAAGACAGCCCAAATTATATCACAGCACAATACAACTCATTGACCTAATTTAAGAGGAAAGATAACTGCTACATATATTAACACAGCTAATTTTGGCTGTTTATTTGGTTAGCACTGGGGATAACCCCATGGAAATGTAAAAGAGGAACACAGGGTCAGAAAAATTGTTTTTCCAGTTCTACCCATTATTCCAAACAGCCAGAGCAGGAAGTTGTTTTCAGCTTTCCTTTCCTGTGTCCCTTTACGGTCATTTGATTCCTTTACTGCATCCCTATAAAAGCGAAAGACCAAGACTCTGTGTTAAACTGAAAAGGGATTTTATGTTATAGTTAATGTTTATTTATTTATTTTGCAAAGTAAACTATAAAACTCAGCTTCACATTCTGCTATAAAAACGTCCTTCCCACTGATCTGAACACACTGTCCTCAGACAACCAGACATTAAGGACATGCCAACTCAAACAAGTAAAACTAAGGAGCTAAATAATACAGTGAGAGTGAACCTGGCATACTGATTGGCCGTGGTGTTGTCTGAAGCACCGTTATCAAACTTCACATACAAAGATACTTGATTAAAACATGATTAACCTGCTGCTGTTGGTGCCTGCTATACTCAGACTGACCATTGTTACTCTAAGCAAGAGGATACCTGGGTTGCTACAATGATAAGTGTTGTAAATGATGTAAAAAAACAAAACAAAACACACGGCTAATACTTCTGGATTTCCACTCGCAGCCCTAATGCACAAAGAGCCCAGCTTTAAGAGGCTGCAGCCAATGTTAATGGAAGCTTAAGTGATACATTAGATCATGTATCGGGTCTGAATTGGAGGTGATACATGATCTATGTGTTGCCTGTTACTCCTGTACCTGCAGGACTGCCTCCAGCCTAATGCTGAGGGAGCTCATTTTACATGTTAAAACACTTTAAACCAGACGCCACTTAAATCTGCAAGATCAGCTGCTAAAGTGATGAACTTTCCTGGTTGGAATCAGGTAAACGTCGCGATTTGAGGTAAAGTAACAGATTTTAAACAAGTTGGGGAAACAATACTGACACATCATCCGCTTTTTAGTTTGAGCTGTGAGTTTTTGTGATTGCTTTGCAAATGTGATTCACTCTTTTCGCTATAATTTTGGTTTCAGCCATCTCATAACTCGTTCTGTCCGTTTTGATCTGATGAAACCCTTTAGACAGTTTTTGTGTTAATTCACAATATATAAAAGATGGAACTACTTCTGGGACTGAAAAGTGAGGCTTTAACCTGAATTCTTTCCCTTCAGGTGGAAACTTCTCTGGCTGTAAACAGTTGTATGGAAATCTACAGGAAACCAACCCTGTAGCTCCGTTGATCTATGAGCTTATAGTCTCAGTCAGTAGTTTCAAGTCTTCTTCAATACAACATGATGTTTGTTGTGTCAATTATGGTCCCAACATGGTCAGAAATTAGGATAACGCTTGCCATGTGTTCAAAAGCAGAGATGACAATGGAGAAGATGCTCTGCTCAGGCTCACACACTGCAGGGCTCCAGTGTTAATGGATCCATTCTACATCATGAAAATTGTGACGTTTCACCAAATCTGTTTTTTGCAACCAAGATGTTTCTGGCAGAAAACGCTCATCTCTAGGCTTCAAAACAGGACTTCAGAAACCAACTGGAGTGACATCACAGTAATGATGTCCATCTCTTATACCATCTCTGGACATTTCAAGCACACACGCTTTTCATCATTTCACTGGTGCAATAAAAGAGTCAAACTGGAGCCCTGCAGCGTGCATGCTGCTCATTTTATTTTTAATGTTTATCATATTTGGCTTGTTTTTGGCCCAGCAATAGTATGGTTTGATGTGTATCTATGTGTATTTTTCTAGTTTTTACCATCTCTGATATACAGCTTATTTTTGTTGGTCTGATCGGAGGTTGTACTCTCTTGCAAGAACTCTCCTTGAGGCACAACTTCTGAGAGTGAGCACCCACTCTTCACTGCATGTGAGAAAAACAGTGAGACAGATTCTGTTGTTTCTAACTTTCTCCCCGACTGATTATTTTACTTGTAAATATAGCCAAATGGTCTGGACAGAACGAGTTTAAGAGCTTTTCTCTGAAAACAGCTGCAGCAGCCCGACACAGCACAATGCGAGCAGTAAGAGGATCCAGAACAGTAAAAAGCAAAACAACGACATGAAACTTACTTAAATTCCATAAAACTGAGATGAGAAGCAGATTTATCCAATCATTCTGATTCAACCAATTCAATGCACCATTATTTAAAAATATAGATTAAATCTGCTTCACGGTGAGTGAAACATTGAGGTTAGGGTTGAAATAGTTACTCTGCTAAGTCTAACTAGTTATAACAATAATAATAATAAGTTAATTGAGATTTGGGGGGAAAATTGTGGATTTTATTGAAGCAAAACCGAGTAGCATGTGAACCTGAAACAGTAAATTAAAGGTCGTCTCGACAGTTAAATGTTTTATTGACCCATCCATCAACCCCGACTGCTTCACACGTCCAACTGTTAGTAAAGTTTATGGCTCTGCAGTAAATTACTCCCACTTCTGCTCCCAACTGACCAGTGTCATGGCTTCTAAACATATAGTTTTGCTCTGCTGGCTGAAATGACTGATGCTATTGTATATCTTGGATCTTGGATTGTTTATCCGATCTGGGATATTCATGTTTCCTAGAAGATGAGTCCTCGTGCTTTTTGGGAACCAACTTACTTTTCCTCAAGTAGTATGTATTAATTAATAATTTAACATCTCCACAATTTTGCCTTGTGTATATAAGATGGGAGAAATAAATGGCCCTGTTTGACCTTCATACAGTAGCTCCTCAAATCTGTCTCCCTTGAAAATATAGTGTTACATGGAGAGTGGCCAATAAGTGATTCATCGCCTCTAACAAGCCAAATGTACAACAAAGTGCCTCTGCCAGAAAACAGAGACAGTGGGATATTTTACAAATTAAGCCTGTGCATTGAGCTGCATTTATTTTGGTAGGCTTGGCTAATGGATGGTCCGTCCAACATCCAGATTGGATGGACTCTTATTTTTAACTCCACAATGCCCTGTGTATCATATTTGATACATGAGTTTCTGAGACCTCTATCTCATCAACATGATCAATACTTGCCATAATTTCAAAATGTTATGGACAAAACTCTTTTTTTTGTCTAAAATTAACATTGTTGTTAACAAAAAGTTGCCAAAAACGCCTAATGTCTCAAATGCGATACAACAAATATATAATAAATATATAATAAAAATATATCAAACACAACATGATATAGCAAAAACATTTTTGTGGATTTTGTTATAAGGGTTAATAAACATCTAAGTTCCAAAAAATCTGAATTTTCTGGCTATTTTTTGATGGGTTGGGTCTTACAGGGTTAAAACGACTGCCACAACTTCAGCTTTTCACTCAAATCCAATCAGCAGTAACGCTCACACGATGAATCACACGGAGCTGCGCAAAAATATTACTACAGTACAGACTGAAGAAGTCACTCGGATGAGTGACGAAACGTTTCTCCCACTGAAAACGCTACGTCCAGATGAAACACCAAACACCCACATCCTGCAGCCATGCTTCTGCCTCGTTTCACCTTCACACCTGCTTCAGAGGACGTGAAGTTTCCGAGGACTGTAGTAAAACGAAGTCTGAGCATTAACAGCATCTAAAACTAATATCATTATCCACATGTCCCATTTCACTGTTATATTACCATTTATATATTACAGATGAACAAACATGCTGTGTGGCAGTTGGCTAAAATGTTTTTTCACACCTACTTTTACTTTTTGGTTTAGCTTTAGTTGTAAAAACACAATCTTATGTAATAATCTTGGTATGCAGCAATAATTTTGCATTATTATTGATGGTATTTTCATTAGTTTATATCATCAAAGAACTTCTGTGATGTTTAAATGCATTACATATGGACAAAATGGATTAAATCTTTTAAGAAGGATGGATTACAAAGTTGAGAAACAGGTAAAGAGGCAATGTGTAATACCTGTTTTGATTAAAGGTTGGGATATTTTCCAGGGTTGTCTTAAGCGAGGTGCCTGGGTTGGTAACTAGTCCACCAAACAATTAGGTGTGCAACGTTTTACCAGTAAGCTGTCGGGTTAAAGATCAACTAATGTCCAATTTCATCACATCAGACATTTGTACTCTCATATGCAGCTCTGTCGGGTCTGAAATCAGTTGAATACAACCAAGAATGTAAGAACTAACAATCACTTCTATAGAAACCCATCAGATTCAAACTCCTGCATTGGGCCTCGACTTTCTGCTTCCTTGGAGTGGTTTGGCACCAGGTGGTGAGGGTGGACACTCACGTTCACCCAGCTGACAGCTCAGACTTCTGAGTCAGAGAAAAGTCACACATCTTTGGATTAAAGTATGAAGCACATTAGTAAGTAGACTCTCAATGTGCAGTATGAACAGGAGGAATCATCACAGAAAACCAAACCTGTTTTAGTGTCCATATGGGCAGCTGGGTGAAAAGAGGCTATATGATGTGCATTTTTGGGCTTTCCTAAAGATAAGCATGCTGAAATTATTGTGGCAATATCTTTGGTCACGCCTCCAATCAAAGTTGGCTGCTGTATCGCTATTGCAACCAAAGATGGTCTGGGACAAAATTCAGACAATATCACGAGTTTACGCTGACATCTCACAGTGCAACTGCTGCTATGATCCACTAACCAGCCAATCAAAAGGAAACGTGCATATCTACAGTACAAATCTGAGATTTTAACCCTGTAAGACCCAACCCATCATCAAATAGCCAGAAAATTCGGATTCTTTTAGAACTGAGATGTTTATTAACCCTTATATCAAAATCCACACAAATCTTTTTGCTATATCATGTTGTGTATGATGTATTTTTATTATATATTTATTATATATTTGTTGTATCACATTTGAGATATTGGGCGTTTTTGGCAACTTTTTGTTAACAACAATGTTAATTTTAGACAATTAAAAAGAGTTTTGTCCATAAAATTTTGAAATTATGGCAAGTATTGATCATGTTGATGAGATAGAGGTCTCAGAAACTCATGTATCAAATATGATACACAGGGCATTATAACAAAGAATGTGTGATGTCTCCTCCCTGTGTATTCCCCCTCTGTGTTATCATGAAGCAGAAGGGAGGGTAGTGCAGACGTGCATCTCCGTAGGTGATATCATCGTACAGGCGACATGTTTTGTCATACCCAGGTTTATAAGATACATGAAGCACAGTGTGAAGTGCAGTGAATGTGTAAGGCCTCAATGACACTAGAGGGAAAAATAGATCATCAACCTCCGTGTGACCACAAAAAAAATATGGTTGGTGAGTGATTGCATTTAATTGGTTTCCCAGAGGTTGAGGTTGTGAAGCACCCTCAACGTCTTGTCGAAGCTAAGCGTGACGCAAACTTGCAATAAGCTTGGGTTATTGTGTTCCCTTATGTGACTTTAGCTTAACCTGGCAACACCAAGAGTTTTTGAGACTTGAGACTTGTGCTGAAATGTTGAGAAAAGTTCAACTTTTTGACTTTTCAAACATGTTGCTAAATTTAAAGATTCTGGCCGCTTTTGGAGTTCTACACAAAACTAAAGGAGAAGCTGATCACTGTGGGCAGTAATCTTTTTCCTACATGTGAATAAGATTAGCAACAGGAAGCTAGCATGGGAAAAAAATATAATTCAGAAAATCACAACTTGTGGTCAAAACTGAGATCACAATTATTCATTGTAATTATAACTGACAGAATGAATTCCCGCCTTAAATGAGGGGCTAGAGTGAAGGAAAAGGATGCACTGACAGGTGAAGCGAGAACATTTTTGCAAAACGATGTGGCCCGATAATCGATTTATCTTGGTTGTTTTGTTAATCAGTGAAAGGCAAAACTGCAGCTGAGATTAAAATTTGATTAATTGCACAATTCTGAAGGCTAATCAAAGCTCTGTAAGCGCACCTTGCGGTTGAGCGGTTGCTGACCCATCTGAAAAGTCAGGCATGCCCACTGTGAAGCGTTGAAACGGCACATTGGTGGGGGAAAAAAAAGTATCTGTAATACGGTTCTGATCACTTGATGGTGACTAGATCGCGAGCAACAATCTTTAAACATTACAGCTTTCACCAGACTACCATACTTTACGCACACATTCACTGTGGGTATCACAACTAGACGGAAGTGCGATGTGACATTGCAAAAGATGAATGTAGATGAACAGTTAAAAAAGTGCCGTCATGAAGCCTCGAGTTTAGTATTTTCACTGTCGTCATCTTGATATTTGAAACCAAATGTGACGGGAAAACAAAGACACTGCATCCCCATTGGCTGGATTATTATCCTGGATAATCCTCCTTTCTAAATCTAATAATAACCATATTTTACAAAATTGGCTTCATATTTTAATCACTATGACCTTAAACTAGTGATTGAGCCCAGGAAGTCAACAGGAAGGTGTTTAGTGCTGTCATGGATCATAGCAGCCCATTTTCCCATACACTTCTATACAACTGGACTTCTTTTTGGAACTACATGAGTCGCCCCCTACTGGTCATTAGAAAGAGTGATTTAAGGTTAAACGCACTTCCATCTTTCATGCTTCCTTTGGATATTGTAGAGGTTTCTCAAATAAAGAAGACATAAAAAAGCTCAATAACTTTAGAGTGGGTAGTAGCTAATTCCTCCTCTATTGTGCAGCTCAGCCTGGAACCCTTTACACTCAGTGGTTATGTGTTGTACTTGCTAATAACTTGTTAACTCCTGCTCTTTCAATATTTAAAACCAACAGGCACAGGCACGCCAGCCGATGCAGCTGCTGCTAAAGAGTAACAGAAAAACCTACAGGTTTATTCAGACTGTTCCCACTCTTTGTCCTCCGGGGTTAACCTGCATGTGAAGACAGAGAGAGGGAGGGGGTGGCAAGCTGTGCTAGATGTTAAGTGCTGAACGGTCAGTGACCTTGTATCTGCCAGCCAAACAAACCTGGACATTGCAATCGAGACAGCATGAATTTGTGGTGACACTGATCTGGATGTGGCTGCTGCAACAGGTTAAATACGCCCCGCAGAAAGTACCTGTGAGCACTCCGGCTTTGCGTGAGCTTATCTTCACCACAGCTGGAAGACCCTGCATGCAAACTGGTCGGTGCAGTCATTTTCAACATGTAACCATGCGGTCCCTTTGCCACTCGGTGCCCTAGATGAGTCCTTCCACCCTCTTCTTCCCAGCACAGTTTCTGCACCTATTTTGGATTCAAAAACCAGGCCAGGCAGCAGAGCTCAGGGCAGCCGTACGTTTCTCTCTCAGCTTTACCGTTCATGCCAAGTTTGTTCATGCCTCAGAAGCTGGATTATTACTAATTTAACTGAGCAGCTGTTAAAATAAAAGCATGCATGTTAGAGAAGAGCGTCCACTCATAAGCATATCTGCGCTTTCCTTTCGGAATGGGATTGAGGTTGAGGTAAGCAGCACACATCTGTTAAATGTCACTGATATAAATGTGGTAATCTCAGTCTGCGGCCATTCATTCAGTCTGCGACTTGGATTTTAGACGTAACGATTCGGGCTAATAACGTAACCGGTGGGGTTATTTTTAGCCCGTGAAGATGCGCTCAGCAGTGATGGCGATGGCTTCCTCCTCCTCCTACACCACAATGACGTCGTGCTGTTACGCAAAACCAGGGGTTCACCTTTTGTGGACCTACAGCTCCGACACCTCTAGCGTAAATTTCTGGCACAAAACAGGCGAAAGTGCGCAAATAAAACACGCAGAATAACACAAACACATTCCGAGGCGAAGCGTCGTTTAACTTCTGCTTTAGCTTTAATTCCGCATCTGTAACGGCACTTGTCTAAACTTGATGCTGGCACACCCTGGCATGCCCAGAAGCAGGCGGCTGGTCGCCCAGGAGGGCAGCAGGCTCCGGGCATCCCGTTTCATCCTGCTCTGGACCCAGCCGGGGTCGCAGCTCCGCTCACCTGGCGCAGCTCTCCACAAAGTAGAAACCCACATTTCAAAAGCACGGCCACTGACATTATCTGACTGCACAGAGACACGGAAATGACAGCATGCCATGAACAGAAAGTGGACACTTAACTATTTGTAGAGGTGCTGGAGACACAGGTCGAGGCATTCCCCCTCCACTTCGTCCTCAGACACCAGGTCCGACAAGGGGCGCATCGGCAGCGGGTCGCCCTCCTGCAGAGGCATCCTCATCTCCCGAATAAAGAGCTCCAGGAACCGTCGGAAGGTTTTCTCCTCTGCTGCAGAGCCGGCCATCATTTCTCATTCCTGGACAGACAGAGACAGCTCCGCCCGTCAGTACACTAACTTGCCGGGCTAAGAAGAGAAGAGTCAGTACACTAACCGAACTAGTTGGACTGACAGTGCAGTACCATACTACCTGAATAAATGTGTACTACCGGAGGAGCAGGGCCGTGGACTACCGGCGCGTCTGAAAGGAGCGGACCCGACTGGATGAGGGGACCGTGGCGTCTACGGTTACACTACAGGACGAGCTGTCACAAGCTGGACTGAGCCCCCATTCAGAGCCGAGCGGGAGCGCGCACCGTGTTATCAGGGATTTCGGATGATCAGAGGGTGGTGACGTCAGAGAGACGACGCTGAAGCGGGGTCGCGAGCGCGCACGCAACGTTGCCTCCTGACGTCCCGAGACCTTTCCGAAGACATGCCATCACGATGAAGGTGGAAGATGTTTAAAGTAAACACGAGTTGAGGAGGGAACTCAGATATTTAACTCGAGTACAAGTACTACTAACATATCACAGTCAGCATGGATTTACTTCACCTGACAACATATATATATATATATATATATAATTTACTCTAATTACTCAAAGCGACATGTCAGCAATAGTTTGTCTATTTATTTTCGGGATTACACAGTAAAAAGTGGATGCTAGAAATTTTACAGTAATTTACTAGCAGCTTATACAGCGTACTTTATTATACTATTATGCTGTACATAAATATAGTAGTATTTATGTGTTTTCATTTACAATACTATTATTGTGAGTTAATTTTGCTGCTTTTTTAAAATTGTTTTTATTCTTCTACTACTTTTTCTTAAGTTATAGTATTCCTACTGTATTTTTGGTAACAGTACTATAACTATGTTTTAATTTACATAATTATTAATGTGTTTTCAGGACAGCACGATGGCGCTGTCATTAGCACTGTTAACCACACCACACACAGCAAGAATGTCCTGGGGTTTGGATCCACCATCTGGCCGGGACCTGTCTCTGTGGAGTTTGCGTTTTCTCCGACGTGTCTGTGTGGGTTCTCTTTGGGTACTCTGGCTTTCTCCCACAGTCCAAAGACATGCAGTTCGTGAAGTTAGGTTAATTGTGGTTCTAAATTGTGCATAGGTGTGAATGTGAGTGTGACTGGTTGTCTGTCTCTCTGTGTTACCCCTGGCTAAGGCTAGAGACTGAAACGATATACTGTATATATCCACTCAATAAAGAAAATAACAGGAGTGATAAGAGCATGTATATTACTGAACACTGATACCTCAAACTGGAGTTATGACTTAGTTTTTTTAATCTGGATTTTTTTTTTAATTGTCTCAAAGGGTTTTATTCACAAGTCTTAAATAACTAATACTTCTCTACTTACTTTATTTCCTTTCCCCATGAGTACACATCTGGCTAAAGTCTGGAATTCCCAAATGATTTTCTTATGATGATGATGATGATGATTTTACTTATAGAATACATTTCCATGGAGAGAATAGCATCTTACAGAGCTTAGAAGAAATGTTATAATGGTCAGAAGCGATATACATGATCACAAGTTGCAGGTATAACCCCCTCAATGTCACAACACACCCGGCCATACACAGAACACAAACACACACATCTTTACACAGTATATTTTCACTCCCTGCTTTGCAGCCTACATTAGCTTGATTTAATATAGTGGGGTTTTTTTTCATATTCATTTATATAATATTTTCTTTTGCATTATTTTCTGTTTTTCATTTGTTATAAAACTGTTATTTCTATTTTTACTGATTAGCAATAGCTCCAAGAATAAAGACACTCTACAGCACTCGTCTTACAGCTGAATTCCTGTTGAACTTTTTCCCTCTTAACCTTCTCATACCCTATATGTTTGGGATGGCAGTTCGGCCAGTGTCTACTTTGGACCTGGGGATGTGTTTCTAATAGTGAGGCTGAAGAAATGATAGGTGGCAGATGGTATCTTCACATCACTAGAACAGAAGATACCAAACAAAGATTTAGCTTCCTCAGTGAGTGTCTGGGAGGAGCTAAGGTGACAGAGGGGAGACAGAGCGTTCTCACCTCAGGAAGTCTGGTGTACAACCACAGTATGTATCGCTGCAATTATAGAAGATTGCATTTAAACAGAAAACAAAACACCTTGCATTTCTCCATGGCTGTCCCACAGATGGATGTTTCTTTTAGTTCTGTTTACTACTCACTGATAACAGTTTTGTTGTTGGTGTTGGTCACACTGAATGTATGGGGGATATTTTCTTGGCACACTTTGGGCTCCTTATTACCAACTAAACACCACAGCCTGAGTAACCATGTCCATCTCTTCATGATCACATTGTTCCCAACTTTTGTTGGCTGCCATCTTCCGCCTTGTTGAATCCATGCCATGAAGAATTAAGGCAGTTCTGAAGGCGAAAGGGGGGTTCAAATCAATACTTGCAGAGTGTGCTTAATAAAGTGGCAATGAGTGCATATCCAAACACTTACACGGCTGTCTACATGTCTATATATAAAAAACTGATCAATGCCAGTAGAACAAAAAACAGAACATTAACAAAGATTTAAGGGGGAAAAAAAGGAACCGAGTATCAGTAATATATATTATTTCATTTATTTCAGCTGAAAGAGTATTTTAGGTCAATCCACTCATCATTTATAACACTAAAAACTAATCTTTCTAAAGTAAACAAAAGACAACATTTCAGTACAAGAAAAAACCTCATTACATTTATCTGACAGCTGCTGTTAATTAAACATATTAAGAGTTTAAATGCAAAACTAGAGCCGAGCTAAAACATGAGACTTACTTAAGAAAAAAATTAAAACAAAAATTTAACGATTTTTTATGTTAACTACTTAAAATTAGTAGTTTATTATTATTATTATTTTTACAAATTATAATTTCAGTCTCACATCGTTCCCACGGTTTATATTTTGACAGTATGGTTTTGCTTTATTTTTATTTATTTATTTATTTTTTACACCTAAATTAATATTTATGTCAATTAAGTATTACTCCTGTGACATGAATTGGGGTTTTGCAGTGAATTGGTAGAAGAAAATAAATTGTAGAAAACTAAACAGAAGAAAGTAGAAGAGAAATAACAATTTAACATAAACCAGTGACACAC
>VVHJ01062909.1:35001-57883 GCA_015107715.1 Tylochromis polylepis | reverse complement strand
GGGTAAAGGGGGGAAAAAAAAAAAAAAAAGGTTCAAGTAACGACGCCATTTTAAAAAATATATCTCTTTTCTTAACAGCTCTGACTATGTTGACCAGTGGTAAAAGAGTCCAATTTCAACACACAATCTTGCACTACCAAAGCATCCTCAAGAAGCAACCTGCTCGGGATCCGGTGATGCCATATGTTTAATTATATGATAAGCATGTATGCCTATTTGCTTCACTATGTTTGTTTGCTCTTCTAAGTACATGTAATATTTCTTCTCCCAAATGTGTAAATAATTTGTATAGAAATCAAACCTTTCAATAAACATCTCTGTGAATTTAAAGTATTACACCGACCAACGTGTGCATTTGTATTCCTGCATTGTTATTATTATTATTAGTAGTGGTTGTAATAGTAGGAGTAGTAGTAGTAATAGGAGGATAGGAGTAAGAAAATTTGTAGTAGCTGCACTGTAACTGCACTGACTTTGATTGCCGCTAGGTGTCACTATATGGCTAGAAAACGAACATTTCCAAGTTCTGCTCTCCTATTGCTGCTCCTGTATGGGTTCACATCGACGGCAGCGAACAGGCTTTAACTTCACAAAGGCACACGAGCCCAAAACGCGCGTTTGCCATCACAAAGCCTTCTTGGACGTCCTTTGGAAGGGAAACAAGGACCAGTGCTTAATATCCGGCAGCCTACTGGCTTTTAATCAATGGATCTATTTCTATCAGCACGCGAGCCCTTTTAGGTGATGTCTCGTTAAAGATAGCAGTTTGTGTGGGTAGCTGCTGGTTTTGTGAAAGTGACTGCACGGAGGGGAGAAAAAAAAAGGCTGCTGAGCTCCAGCAAGTGTCAGGCGACCAGTGTTGATATCTCACACCTTCTTCTTCTTGCTGCATCTCATATTGAGAGGGCGTCCGGATAAAGGTGACCGGGCAGGTGAGCACCTCATCCTGTGGTGTATTTATTTATTTATTTTTACACGCGGTGTTTATTTTTTAGTAGCAGTGGGTAGCGTTAATGCCGTTAATCGAAGCAAAGCCTTTCCCAGCGGCGTAGTCTACCTTCCCCACTCGCCAGGTGACTACTGTTACAGGCTACGTGCAGTCATCATTACCCCGTTCTTGTCACTAAAGCTACCCTGCCCTCCACAAAGAAGTCCAGCTATTTCACTCCTTGTCTGTATGAGCGCTTCTGAGGAGAAGAGACCGTGCTACCATTACGAATTCCTTTTAAAATCCAGGTAATGTCGTGGAGTCGTTTCTCGAGGTTACGCTCATTCGCTTGGGGGGCAACTAAAGCAATTTTTTTTTATTGAGCTAGCCTAATTGGCCTCAGGCTGTTTGCTCCTGTGTAAAGTCAGAACAGGCAAACAGTATTGCTCTATATGACAACCTAAGGCAGAATTATTGTCTTTTTTTGTACAATGAAATGATTTGTTGGGAACATTGGTGACAGACTGGATTCGATGCTATTGCGCATGCCCGTGTAGTGGGGATAAGTGCAGGTGTTTGAGCGCGTGAGGACTACCCAACCAACAATACGCCTGACTTGTAAATAAAGAGTAATAAGAGAGAAGATACACAGTGAAGGGCTTATTTGGGCATACAGACGCAAAATAACCTATAATGTGAAATATTATCCTGATATTAGTCTAAAAAGTGCTGCTAGTGTCTTTAAATTAAAAATGTAAAATGACCTTTGTTTCTGATTTAGCCTGTACATTATTATTATTATTCCTTTAAGTAGGGACAATGACCATTGCCTTTTATTTTACCTCTAAGTTAAAATTTAGGAAAACATAAAACTACCACATTGTGGTAATGCTGTGGCCTAAAAGTGTGCCTTCTTTCAAATGTATCCCAGATTGTTCTTCAACAATTTGTAGCTAACAGAGTTTGTTTGATTTATAGATTAGCAGCGTTTAGGTTTGTTTTGATGACGATAACATTGGTTATCCATAAATTGACCAAGGTTTAATTTTTTAATCAGTGTTTTATGATAATAATGGTTAAAGATGCACTCACTGAAACAAGCATGCATTTGACCAATTTTGATCTTTTGTCCCATATCCTTTGTCGTGTCATCCTGATACCTGTATGCCAGCTTGCCTTGTGTTTCCTGAGATTTCTGGTATTTGGGATCCCTGCTCTGCAAATGTTTTGGACTTTCTGTATTCACTTTGAGCTGACAGCTTTAAAACTGAATTTTGAGTCTATGTTTCCTGAGTCCTGCATTTGGATCCATAATCTACAAGGTACAGTGCTGAGTTGTAACAGATGTTTGTAGTTTGTAGAGGAGATTGAGGGTCTGTTGCAGTAGCATGACTTTGATTTTATTCACTTGTTTAGATCATGACTAAAGTGCAAGACATTTGTCATTTCTGTAAAAATAATGTTAAAGGTTGTGGAGCAGCTTTGAATAATAATAACAAATAAACATGTTTGAGTTTCATGTTGTCAAAGGATGTGGTTTTTATAGATTTTTTTAGGGTGTAACAAATATTTTTCCCTCTGGAGGAAAGTATTGATATCTCCTGTACAGAAATAAATCATTACAGTCTCTTGTTACAAGTTCTTGTCATGATAAGCATTTATTCCAAGTTTCCCTAAAAGCGCCATAACAAAAATGAAAATGGCACTGTTGGATTTTCATATCAAATTGCAATCAAACAGGTCTCATTCAAAGAGTTTTTTTTTTTTTTTACTGGGATTAAAGAAACTTCTGCCTTCTTATCAGTTTTATTTTGGAAGTGTGAGGTTTACCATACATTTCCCAGTTTTGGGGACTGGCTAGAAAACTGTCAGGTCTGGCTTCAACGCGACAGAAAAATTTCCGAAGGAGTTGTTTAATCATTTAAGAGCTTTGCTTTAAACTTTTTTGTTGTTGTTGTTTATATAAAGTGAAAATATATACCTTGCGCAAGGAAAATGTGAATAAATGTAATTCTAGGCATTGATTTAGATCAGGAAAAAAATGTCAGCATGTCATAGCCTCAAAATAGTGCATAAACAAACAGTAATTCTTTTGTATTACTCAAACTTTCAGAAGGATTTAAAGAGCTACGTGTGAGTCACAACCAAATAAAATAAAACGTTATTTTATGATACATACAGAATACTCTTAATCAAACCAGCTTCAGTGATTCTCAGCTGTGACTCTGTTCAGCTTACTGCTTTCACAGCCCCAGTGATGAATTACTGCATCAACTAGGAATTCTAATCAATTGTAGCAGGCTAAAAGAAAGGCCCCATCCACGCTTGATTCCACAGAGAGATTAATGAGTAGTGGTTCACATAGCCTCAGCATCTTTTCCCAACCTCTATTCATAAGAAATGACCTGCTCATTACTCTCTACCTGCCACCTCAGCCCCTTCGGCACCAGGCGGCAACTTGCAGAGCTTTAAAAGGGCGCCAAAGTGAAAGTGCCAAAACCTACAGTCAATGGCCACTTGAGGGTGGCTGTAAGAGTGAATCCCTACGGACCCCATGTTTAAATGCCTCATGTCACAACAGAAATAAACACATTCACATCCTGTCAAAAAAAGGTGGACTAGTCGTCTGCTAGGCTTCACCTCTGCTAATTTAAATACCTCTGCTAGATCTGTTCTTTTGCAGGTCTAAATACAACTTCACGAACAACACATGACATAAAACACGTCATTATTTATTTAGCAAAACCACCCACAAAGTACAGAAGCAGTGTGTGGACAACTGAGTACATCCTTACTGCTTCTATAGGAATTAATGGGATAAGTACCAGTCAGGTGCTGCTAATCAAAGGCATTTGATTAACTTATCATCAGTAAGTTTGATCATCTTCATAAAAGCCAAGGTTTTTGCAGTTTGGCTGGTCTAGAGCATTCAGGTGTGTGTTACTATAAATGCAAGGAAGAAAGATATCAGTCAGTATGTTAGTAAAGCAATGGTTGTCTTCTTGGAAAGGTTATAAGGCCATTGATAAAGAATTTGAAATGTATAATTCTACACGTGGAAAATATTCAAGATAATTGCCAATCTTCCTAGGCATAGCCATCCCAACAAAGGTCAGACCGTGCGATGCTTAGAGAAACTGCAAGGACCCACCAACTAAACATTGGACGTCAGATAGATATGCAGATCATGTCTATATTAGGTACATCGGTCCATGACCAATTCTGGACATCTGTACGACGTCCAATATGACGTTCAACATTTGAACTTTGGTCTGCATTCCTTCACACATAACTGTTACTATACAAAAAACATGCCCTCCACCCTCTGGAAACATGGGGCTACAGAGACTATAGAAGCAAAAATGACTTCTATAATGAGTTGAAGTTTGACATTGAAAAGATTTAATCCGTCCTTGGAGGTTGTACGGATGACAACACAAGACGTTCAGTAGACGTTGAAAAAAAAGACGTCGCCTGGCATTACAAAACAACCCCTTCAGTGGACCAAAATTAGATGTGCAAAAATGACATATAAAAGACGTCACTCCGACGTCACTTTGCACAGTGCGGAAGAGTGGGCCAAAATTTCTCCATAATGATGTGAGAGACTGATAAAGTCATACAGGGAATGATTACTTCACATTATTTTGCTAAAAGTGATTCTACAAGTTACTGAATCATGGGGTGTACTTAGTTTTATTACACTCTGCTTCTGCATTTTGGCTTAGATTTCTCTTGGGAAAGAGTGTACTTCCTTTACATGACTGTACCCGTTCGCTGTGTTTACTAAAGCTGTTTTCACACTACTGTTGATGAAGCAACCAGTCATTTTTAATGGAAGCTGCTGAAATGAAGAGACAAATCGAAACATTACAAAGCTGGCGTCAGATGTTGTTAGCATACTCCAGAGCTGCTAGCAAGATGAATATGGTGTACTAAAAGTATCTGTATTGCGCTGTAATTTTAATATTTTTACACATGGCATACTGTATTGCGTTATACTTGATAAATGCTGACATTAGTCAGGCCAATGTAAGTTGTTTCATGTGAAACATTTGGATTCACTGAAACACCTACAATTATATTCCATCACGACAAAAAGAAAAAGCGATCCTTTAATGAAATCCAGCCAGGGTGCTGATTGTTAAAGCTCCCCCTGGGTAGCTCACAGCACTTTGCCTGAGCCCTTTACCCTTTCACGGATACATACATGACATTTAAGTCTAATTACAATCTCTGTCACCAGAGGGAAAAGGAACACTCGTAACACTTAAACCACAGGCTATTAAATATCTGTTTTTCAAATGATATGCAGTGATTGCACTAAATTGTAGTCATGTTGCTTTAAAATAGAAAAATGGTTGGGTTTTTTTTGTGTTTTTTTTTTTACAATGCAGCAAATAGCAAACGCAAAAGACAGAGGAGATAATGAACTTAATTGAAGTATTTGAGAATCACAAACTATCTCGTGGCAGAAATGGCCATGGGGCCTGAAAGCTGTTAGCTGATAGTTAATCATTTACCATCTACAATTAGATTTTTAAAGCCCTGTTAGGATAAAGTTTTATTATCAACCTCAATCTCTCCAATGGAAAACTATATCTGGTGTTCTTTCTCATGTTGTTTCTTCCTGCAGCCAAACTGTTGTACACTGGGCGTATTAATATGCATGTGGGGAGCAGAGCACACTTTTATTTTGAATCACTCAACCATTCAGTACTCAGTGATTTAAACTGCTTTTCAGTTTAACTTTTCCTTCAAAAGACCTCCACACACTATGATGATATGTATCAGTATTTGTAGTGACTTGACAGAAAGTGATATTAAGGGCACTTCTTCCATTTTTTTAAGGAAAGGAAGCATGAACATGAACATACCAGTGTTCTCCTAGAAGATACCCAAAAGAAATGAAATGCTTAAAGTAGTTTTCATGAGATATAATATGTTATTGATGTAAGAATAATAAAAATGAATCTATGTAGGTGAGAGAACGTTTTAAAGTAAGCTTGTCCAAAGGGATATTTCAGTGCTTTTAGCAGCAGATATTACAACTTCATCACATCTTAAGGAGTCGGCACATAAAGCCACTACTCTGTGATAGCGTATCAGTAGTGGAAAGTGAATAAAGGCTGTTGGTTTGTGGTTTTAGCTTAACTGACTATTTAAATTAATTTATTTTTGTTTGTAACAAAGCAAAGAAACACATTTTTAATCCATCTGCAATTCAAAAGAATCACTTCTTCTCTTAGAGTGCTAGCCAGAATATAATTAAACATTCATCAGGTCATATTTGTTGCTTTACAAGTAATTCATTTATACTTCATATTTTATATAAATAATTGAAATAAGATAAGATAATACTTTATTCATCCTGAGGGAAATTGTTTTAAGGCTGCCAGACGATCCGGCGCCAACACGAGCACCCCTTCTGACCATACATAGATTACACAACATACATTGGGAAGACAGGTCAGAGAGGCATGAAAAAACACTGGAAGTGCAGCTCATATAATGTATATAGCTTAATCATTGTTTATAAGCTTTAATGTATCTTGTTGAATTCATATTACATATTATTTTCATACCTATATCTTGTATTCTTGTAGCACCCTGCTTAATTTTACTTTATTTATTATTTTTATTTTTTGTTGCACACCATTGGTTGGGGGAAACAAAATTTCGATCCTGTGTATGTTCTGTGCAGAATTGGCAATAAAGTTGACTTTGAGTTTTCCATTTGAAAGAGGATCACTGTTCATAAGAGCGTTGGCGTATGCTCATCATTAGGTTTATTTATAGCATAATAATGTCATAAGCTAGGTTAGGGCCAGTCAAGAACCAGTTAAGGGCTGGTCATGGGTGGCTGTGTCATTAATGTAAGATTTTTTTTATAATGATTAATTTTGCATGTACAAACTGATAAAGAAAGGACATCATGAAATGCAAAATGATGGGAAAGCTTGAAATATCACTTTCCTACACACTTGTAGCACTTGTATCCTGTTAAAAGGTGCTGATCATGATCTTATTAGTCATTAGACTCACACGTTAGGAAGGTGTGGTTGGGGCATTCCTGTTACCATTATGCTAACATCAGCAATATGGTCAGTGCTGTGACATGGTGATTCCTGAGCTCAAACACTTGTATTTGGTGGTGAATGCGGTTAATTTGTTCTGGATAGGACTGTCTTCAAGTTTCTCCATGGATTTGAACTCTCATTATTGTGAAGTATAGTCAAACAATGATAAGAAAACCACTATCTTTCAGTACGTCACACATTAAAATAATGTGTGAGTTTTGATGGATCATGAGCCAGAGGAGCTACTACGTCACTGACATTTTGGTTTTTAATTAAACAGACTGCTGCTCCTGGTGTTCCAATGCTAGCATTATACAGCAGTGGACATGTATGGAAGGCTAAAGTTATTTCAAGATGGCAAAATATCACACATTTTCATTAGTTCCAGAATTATGTGATGTCATTGTGCCTTTAAAGTGTGATTTGTACATTATAATGCACATGTAATACACCGACTGTATGTGGAAAACGCAGAAACATACACATATTATTGAAATTGCTCTTATTCTTCTAAAGACAAACGGGGTTTTTCATTGTCTGTTTTGTAGATGAATGGCCCATTAACATGAGTGTTCTGAGAATATGCTTGTCTTTATTTACACTAAAAGAGAGGGAACATTTTTGGAGTTTATTATTACTGTTACTATTATTAGCCCACTTGAAATCAAGTTTGACTTCATATGAGGCAATAACCATGAGTTTAATATTCCTCTGGAGAGTTATTTTGGGGGTAAACTGTGCCTCTATATAAATAAATGAGAAAAGACCCATAACTTTTGTTTTGTCCATAAAAACAGCATGCAAGTATCCACCAGTGAAATCCAACTAAATATATTTAAGTTGTGTGGGGACTTCCAAAAAGAAGGCTTAAAAATCTTTTTTTTCCCTCGTCTGGTTCATCCCAACAGTTTACTTAACTAATCCCATGCTAATTCAGATTAGACATACAATGAAAAAAAAAAACAGTACAGCTACCTACAGTTTTTTTTTACAGTGTATTTTTTTAGTTATTTTCTGAACAGATCAATAGTAAAATCTAAACAAAAAAGAAAGCCCCAAAGATAACAAAAAGCTCCTTCTCTTTTATGGCACATGGTAATATAAATCCTTGAATTGAGCTGTCATGTCACTGAGAAGTCATGACATTCAATTGTCCTGATTGACTTTATTTTTTTAGAAAGTTTAAAAAATGTCTCCAGACTTTTACAAATGTATTTGTTTTTTTCTTTCAGTATAAATGTCATTCTTTCTATTAGAAGTGTTAGAGACAGCAAAATTGTGTTTTGTATAACATGGTTGATAATTTTATCCCCAGCACAATGTTATTAGCTTTTTGCATTTAAAAGACAATGTTCAATGATGTCCAGTCCACAAAGCAGGCAGAGGTAGCATTGGGTCTAATTAAACGCATTTTTTTTTTTTTACATAACTTTCTTCCAACAATGTTTCAATTAGAGATGCAACAACTGTAGTTTTCTTGGCTGATTCCAGCTTCTGATGTTTTTTTTCTACACGTGACCTGCCAATACCGATTTCTGCCAATTTCATTTTTCTTTGTAAGAACTATAACTGGCCACATACGCAAGCAAAAATAAATAAATAAATAATTTTCGTAATAAAAGAAATGATTAAACTTTTAGGTTACAGGATCTCCTCTCGCTTAAACAACTGGAAAAAAGTGCTCTGCTAATGGAAAAAGATACTAATAACTAAATGAATATTAGCTGCTGTACACCCACCTTTACCTGAAATATTTTACCTTACCAAACAAAAGCAGGTCCAACTGATTTGTATAACAAAACAGTTGTTGGGTACATACATTATTTTCCAGTATGCTTATAACTTAATTAGATAACATGTCACCGATACCTTTCTCTTTTTCACTTATGTCCATAATTTTCCTCATAACTGCTTTGATCCTTTGCTCATACCGAGGCTGTTGGCTAGCTTTAGCCACTCCTTTGTTCGTGTCTTTAAAATGTCCATGTTCAGTTGAGCAAAGGTGTGTCTCATTAGGTTTGTGTATTTCAGGTTCATGCGCTGCATGCGTGCGTGTTGTGTAGACATGAAATAGACTTTTAATTGTAATTATAGGAGGCCGACTGGCTGCCCACCTGTCTGGGAAAATTGACCGATTCCAGTCCCTGGCCGGTCGATCAGTGCATTTCTCATTTGAATCCACTTACCTGCATCTTTACAGCAACAGCAACAAGAAACATAAATATCTCTGTCACCAAACAACTGACTGTTGTGAAGCCCAGCTGCACACATGTGTGAGTGCGACAACATGATTGTCTCATACAGTATGTTTCCTTGTTTGGCTGGCTCTTTGTACGAATGGGTGTTATGTAATTCTCCCATAGATTTATTTGTGATTTGTTTTGGTGTCATGTGTCTGTTACAACCTTAATTTTGGCTGGTGAGATCTGTCAAAATGCATTTCCAGGCTGTTGTGTGAATGCTTTTGAAATATAAAGCTAATCTGAAATCATTTCTGCAGATAAAGAGCAAAGCTGAGTTGAAGTGTGGCTCAAACACTGTAATAGACCCAATTTTAGCTCCAACTTATTATTATTTTACGCATTTTCCCTTGTTGCCATGGCAAAGCGCCGGGGAACAGAAAAAGAGCTGCTCACGGTTGTCTTGGATACGACAGTTTTCCCTTGTAAAGTAATGAGAGGAGCTGAACCTGTGGGAGCACAGGGTTATTTTTAGGCGTGACGCCAGCCTGCATGTGTGGATTAAGACTTGTTTGGTTGCTGGTGCTTGTGTGCTTGCATGTGTATCTGTATGTGCGAGCATGTGTGCAGGCTTTAATGCAGCCTCACTGTGAGAACACCTCAAGGCATTTTACACTTGGCGTACAAACACCTGAGCCGCTGCTTGTGTCATTGCTCCAGGCCAAAGTGTCCTGGAGCGTGCAATTTCAGAAAAATTGGACACAGGCTTTCTTTGCAGTTGTATGCCATATATTTGCAAGCACTACATTAAAGGAAATGGAGTTAATAATAAATTTACTACAGTGCATGGGGTTCACACAAGTGTAGGCTTACAGTTTGCGCAACAAAGAATTCCCTTCAACTTTAGGGATATTTTAAACTCAGCACCTGACCTTTGCCCTTCGTTATTCTGTGTTGCAGCAGTTTCCAGAATAATGTTGTTCTACTGGAAATGTTTAGTAAGCTTTATTAAAATGAATATCATTTTTGGGTACATTGACCACGACAACCAAACCTGCTGCTGGGCTCTTGTTTTGGTGAACTGACAGTTGATGTAGAGATGATAGCAGGCCAGCAAATGTGATGTCATGACAGCTGCTCTCTTCCTGCAATACAGTGAGCAAGATGGAGATCTGCGTGAGCGTGTGTGTGTGTGTGTGTGTGAGCTGACTAATGTGGACCCAGAGGGAAAAACCACTCAGAGAGCAGAGATAGTTTAGATGCTGCGATACAGTATTACAGTGGAGACATACTGACCCACAAGTTGCATGCAGGGTCTTTTGTAGTCTGTAGTAGAAAGGCAGTTAGTGAGAAATGCTAATTTTGAACAACTTCACCCTTAATGTTATTTTTGAGAAATACCTTTTTTATCCTTGATTGTAGAGCTTGATTACTGGTTACATGTAACAGGCTATTCTCTCTGAAAATGGCACCAATTACCAGGAAAATGCCTCAGCTGGTTATGACTGCACCATCATTGACTCTCGACTAATTTACCCTATTAATATTACAAAAGGTAGAGTAGCAGAGTAAAAAGCTCAAAAGGTTCGGCTCTCTTCCCGGCACCCTGTCCTTCCAACCCTCCTGGTGTGTCAGTATCTTGCACGGCCAAGCTCTGCTGCAGTCGGCTTTGACTTCTTAGCTGCTGTGTGGTCTTTGCATACTTTTAACAAGCGCTGTCATTTCTCAGTGCAAACATGGGATGCCTCGGATAAGCCTGGGGGACTGGTATGTGGTATTAAGGACCTGATCCACTCAGATCAGAGTTTTGCAAAAGCCATGGGCTCTTTAGCATCTAAGAATGTGTTTTACTGATACACTTTTAGAAACACAGCCTGTAGGTGTTCCCATCAGAAGTGCAAAGTATGAAAAAATAAATGAAGAAAAGTGAAATTTAACCATCTAAATAAAAGATTAAGGGAAAAAAATTGAACAATTACAAATCTCAATAAATGAAACAGAATACACAGGCTGGTTAATTAATAGCTCAGCCCCAAATGTCACATTTTAGTGGATAACAGAGAGGGACTCTCAACCATATTTCAATTTAAAAATTAATTAGTGGACACAGGCTTTTCAGTCAGATGCCATTAGAAAGGACAGTCCACAACCAAAGATTTTTAATTTTGCTGTCTCTAGCAGCCGTGTGAACAAGTGGAGTGTAAAATGTCTGATAGTGGTGTTAACTTTAGGTTGTGTGAATATTGGCACCCCGGTACTTGAAAATATTGAGATTTCTAACACGTGTTTGACACTGTAAAGGAGGTGTATTTAAACCTAACTGACAGCAGAACTTAGCAGACAATTAAGTAAAAATAAAAAGTTCTAAATTTCTAATGAGGTGGAAATTAATTAATTATCCAGAGGAGAAATCGGCTAGTATTTAATTTAAGGTCAAACAATGTTAACAGTAATAGTGAAGGGATTTTAGTTATATTAGTTATTATTTGGACAATTATGGGGCAGGAGTTGTACTTGTTTAGTACTGACTTAATATGTTTTTATTTTTTCACTTTTCTAAGTGATTCTTTTCAGTTGTTTACCTCAGGGTTTAAGAGGTATGATGTGTGAGGGGATCCACCTTCCTCTTGCTTCTTTAGTATCGCTACTTGCAGGTCTAAGTAGGGCAGATGTTTAGTTTGTAACTTTTTTGTGATGGCAGGACAAAAGACGGAAGGAGGAGAAGTCTAACCAGAGCTGGTTGGAATGTATATGGTCTGAGCAGTCTAATAAAGAGATAACACTGATGAAGCATAACATTCTGACCACAGACAGGTGACGTTAATAACACAGATTATCTTTCATCATGGAACAAGTGAACATTTTGTCCTCAAAGTTGATGTGTTAGAAACAGGAAAAGTGTAATGAATTTAACAAGTTTGAAAAGGGCCAAATTGTGATGGCTAGATGACTGGGTCAGACCATCTCCAAGACTGCAGCTCTTGTGGGGTGTTTCTGTTGTGCAGGGGTCAGTATCTATCAAACGTGGTCCAAGGAAGGAACAGTGGTGAATCAGCAACAAGGTCATGTGCGGCCAAGGCTCACTGATGCATGTGAGGACCCGTGTGGTTTGAGCTAACAGACGAGCAGCTGTAGCTCAAATTGTTAAAAAATTTATTGCTTGTTCTGATAGAAAGGCATCAGAATAAACAGTGCATTGCTGTTTTTTGTGTTTGGGGCTACATAGTCACAGACCAGTCAGGGTGTCCATGCTGACTCCTGCCCACCACTGAAAGCACAAACAATTGGCATGTGAGCATCAAAACTGAACTATGGAGCCATGGAAGAAAGTGGCCTCTTCTGATGAATCACGTTTTCTTTGATATCATGTGGATGGCCAGGTGTGTGTGTCACTTACCTGGGAAACACCTGACACCAGGATGCACTACAGGAAGAAGGCAAGCTGGTGGAGGCAGTCTGATGCTTTGGTCAATGGAAAGCTTGGGTTCATGTGGATGTTACGTTGACACGTACCATCTACCGAAGCATTGTTGTAGACCATGTACACCCTTTCATAGAAATGGCATTCCCTGATGACTGTGGCGTCTTTCAGAAAGATAATGCACCCTGCCACAAAGCAAACATGGTTCAGGAATGGTTTGAGGACCTTTAAAACAGGAAATCACTCGGCAACCAGTCAGGAGATACAGATTTTTCCCTAGCAACTGTTGGTTGTATCTAATATGGCGGCGAACTCTTGAACAATTTATTTATGACGTCACTCATGAAGGCTCTATACAAGATATCTCTCAATCAAATCTTGTTATTGGAGAGAGATTCAGCTGTGTGCTAAATCTGCACCTATGAGATCATCTAATAAGAGAATAGATATGATAAATTGGAGCTTCTTTCTTAATACTGTCATCAACAATATTCATATGAATCACAAATCCATAGAACAGTCCTTTTAGTGAGCAAAAGAATAGATTTTTTCTCATTGACGCAATAAAAATGGCTTAATACTATAAATACATAATATAGTAACTTTGTGATGTGATTGATTTGTAGGCTTAAACCGGTGATACTAACTGAAGAAGGGTTATATAGCGATCTAAAAACTATAAAAAGGAAAAATAATGCCAGGTTTGAAATCAATTGTCAAGCTATATCTTCCAGTGAATCGCACTAAAATGTATGATTAAAAAATGAATTTCAGGACATACTCATGATAATAGCCATAAAAGTCATTTTTGCATACCATACAGAAATACCTTAATTTTATGGCAAAATACGCAATCTTAAGTAAATCAGAAAAAAAGGAAATTGAATCCAAAAGAGTTGTTCTTATGAGCAAATCCCCAAACAGTGCAAAATGCACTCATTTGGCACAGGTTTAAATAAAATGTCTCCAGTAATATTTAAAAGATTTTCTAGATTAATACAATTAGATGAAGAATGAGCTGAAGAAGTTCTGCTGTTAAAGAAATTAAAAGGCCATGAGTTCACTTCATAAGCTGCAGACCCTGATGGACAAAATGCAATCATTTCATAAAATTAATTTGAAAGTGTTTGAAACTTAATTTGTGTTTCCACTGACCCAGAATAAGGGAGCTTTTTTTGTCTTCTTTTCCCATTAAACCACAAAATTGTTCCCCGTAAGTCCTTGCTAAGTAATTGAGCACACTATTAAACAAATTGGTAAATTTAGATAAAACTGATGTCATACCAAATAATTATTTTTTGTACTCTATGATGATTGTTGAGCATCCTTTTTTTCAATGGCCCATCTCTTTTACATCCAACCCTTGTATACTGCTCTTCAGATCAAATACTGCCCTCCAGTTATAATCAACCACAAAGAGGAATGAGACAAGGCCTTTGCCCAGTCAAGCAACCTAATGAAAATATTTTCCATCTGTGGTTCATTATTATGTAAATTACTTTCAAATATACAGTTTTGGACACTTCCAGTATCATTGCATGTTAGAATTAAGTTAAAATGCACCCACGCCCAACTATTAGCAATTCCACCAAACCGTATTTCAACCTTAGTTTGTTGAAGCCATCCTTCTGTGTCCACAACTGAAAACCCCCCCAGAAGCAATTACTAATTGGAAAAAAATAATAAAGTTGCATACACTTGAAATTAACATGCACAGAAATGCAAATGAAAAATGCAAAAGCCTTTCTCTAAAAGGAAGCTACATTCAGTTGGGTTTTATTATTCCAGATGTGATATGATATGGCATGTCTGGGGGCAAAGAGAAGTAGATTCATTACATAAGGCAAGCATAAATGACCAAAGACCACAGACAGACTCAAAACACGTGGCCCAGTGGAACCAGTCGAACTAATAAAAGCATAATGATATACAGCACTTTGGTATCATTAGTATATCCAAACAAATCACTCTGACACTTATTCAGATGGAAGAGGTAGGTGTGGTGGTAACACAGTAATCCCAAGCTCCCTTTATTTTGGTAGATCATAGTTTTTATTACAGCGTATGCCTTCGAAGTAGGCCAAAAAGCACAGTGGGGTCACATTAATACTTAATAAGCTGAATCTTCAATTGGTGCCCTGGGATATGTTGATAAAATGCTGAGGCACAAAACTGCAGACTATATCTGAGCAAATATGATTTGGGAGTATTTTGATCTCAGTGCAGAGAATAAAATGAGTAAGATTAGATACTGGTGGGCTTAAAGACATCTTTATGTTTGTGTTCACTGACAACTGATAGGCTACAAAAAACTGCTCTCAGTATCTTTGTTATTGGAAATTTTAACCTAAAGGGGAGTTAAAAAATATCATTTGCACAGTAGTGGTAAAAGATAGAAAGACAGAGGTTTTTAGCTCATCCAGCTGAACGACAAATGAGTGAGGCATCCAGCATTCGTCTGTTCGTCCATCCATAGTTGACAAGAATCGCAACTTCTCTTAGAGTATGGGTCTGATTTTAGTAGACTGATCTGGTATTATTCTGGTATTTATTTATACACACGAAAAAAATATAGATGTAGCTACTGTGACATTACTACCTCAGTATCAGCATTATGGCCACACTGTCTTTGGAACCAGAACTGATTAGATTTAGATGGTATTTTGGAGTGCTCCATAGACCTTATGGATGCATCTCACAGATTCAGATACTGATTGCAAATAAAATGAAATTCCACTTAGTAAAATGAGACTGCAGACTTCTTAGACTGACTGTTAGTACAGTCAGTGATGTGCACAGTGATCCAAAAGGCACCAAATCCCAATCACAGTTGAGTATGTATGTATAACATATATGGGAGTCTGTGGGGGTAGACTCACTTATAAAACAAGCCTTCATTGGCCAGTTGAGGATTTGCATTTTTTTTCCACTTCCTGGAAGCTGCTGCTTGAATTTATTTTTATTTTTTTGTAACCCCGACAGAAAAGATTCATAATGTAGCATTTTTTATGCCATTCCTCTCCTTTGGTGATCTTGTATAGTTCTTTAAGTGCTGGATTGAAAAGAAGCATCATCCCTCCAAATCAGCCACGTGACAATAAGGCTAACGTGGGATTTTTATGTTGCCAGACACAGACATTTACACGTGGTGACCCTGTGGTGACATTGCTCGCTTTTGACCACTACAGCATTTATTCCACTAAGGATAGCTATTGTCATGACAACCAGGAATTAGCATCCTTAGATAGTGCTGCCTGTCTCCTATCAGCAATGCTCTCTTCTTCCTCGCTATTGTACCCTCTCGCTTTAACTCCCTTGCACACGTTTCAGTTTCTTCCTGCCTTTTCTCCTCCTATATTTTCAGTTTCTTTACAGACATCATTCCCATTGATTGTCCTGCTCAGTTTATGTTCCCCCTCATTTGCTATGCCATTTATTTACTTTTCACTGTTTGTATTCTCACAAATTCTCCATGACTTGAGGAGCCGATTTTAGATCCTAGAACAATAGATCGTTAATCTTCGAGTCTTCTGCCTGCGATGCTTGTTACATTTTCATGACGATAAATGGATCAATTAGAGTCAGCAGAGATCCTGACTAAGCTAGTGATAGCTGGCCTTGCTGAACCCACTCACAAAGTCTTTCCAACTGTTGCTAATGGTATTCCCAACAGATACAATGGCTAAAATTGTTTAGATGTTACCAGGGCAACTAGCTGTTCTGTTTTTAGATCTTAATAAAGTTAAATACCAATTACCCTGTGTGGGAGCTTGTTAGTGTGAATGTTTGGTCCATTGACTGCGCTTGTGCCAGAAAGGGATTTGTACACTAAGTCTCCTCCTGATCACTCAGTGTTGAGCTTCAACCTAACAACACAACTTTACCCTTCATTGCTTATTTCATTCCTAATTCTAACCCAGCAGTGGGATAGCTAAAGGTTTTAGTTTTTTAATGCATCTACTTTCTTGTTTTGCACTCTCTTTTTTATTGCAGTTGACCTAACAAGTCTTGTGGAGGATACTCAGAAGAACCAATTTCTAAAATGCCCGTGGCCACATCCAGCTCTGATTCGGGTAAGTGTCTCGGTCTCGCTGTGATGATTGCACGAGTGTGTGTGTGTGTGTGTGTGTGTGTGTGTGTGTGGGAGTGAGTGAGAGAGAGAGATACTGAGAGAGAGGGAGTGGTTAGTGGTTATTCTTTCAGTCAGTACTTGTATCTCATCTCCAGAGTACTAATGTGACTTAATGAGCTGGCTAACCGAGCGGGAAAACGCCAGTCCTAGATCAGTCATGCTTTAAAGGATTTGCCAAATGCATGAGAGCTGAGTAGTATACATCGGTGTATACATAACTGTGCAAGTTTTCAGATGAACACACATTTGAAACATTAAGTGACTCTTTTATTAAAGATTGTCACTGAAATAGCAGGACGTGGAAGAGATTAACCTCCAAGTGTCGTGTAAGGATCTTACTTACTTTGGCAATTAGCTTTTTTTTGTGTTCAGCTTTTTTGAACTCTGTAGATCTGTAGTTATTCTGTGCCTGCCACAATATAATACAGTGTACATTTATTGGACACTTCATTAGTTACTAGGAATGTCACAATACCAGAAATTTATTAGTCAGAACCAATACCAGTATAACCACGTGATTCTCAATATCCAATTTAATAACACATTAAAATGGTCGATCCATGTACTTAAATATAAAGTCCTTTATTAAAAAGTTGTTTTGAACCACGACAGGGTGGCAGATCATTTATTTAAAATGTTAACATTATACTTGTTTGACAGGACACAAATGAAATTTTAGGATGGCTGCAGATTAGGCTACTAATCTTACAATTACATTATGTTAGTATTAGCAATTAATGTTAGCCATTGCTAACATTTTAGCCTGAAGTAAAGCTGATTTCACAATGGGAGTGCCAGCTGCATGAAATGAAATGTTAATGCATATTTCAGTAGAACATAAAGATAACACTTTAGCGATTGTTACTGTGAATTGAAAGTTGCTCAGCTTGAGTTCTTTGAACAGATCTGGATGCCAGTCTTTAGGCGGTTTGCCAAATTGGGAGTATTTGCTCCTTTGGTAGGAAAAAGACCACAGCATGACTCGCGTATTGTCTTTTGCGAAGCAATCATCGTGGCTTGTCAGAGCAGAGCTACCGCAGCAGCTGCACTAGTTGCCATCTTCCACATGTGGTTTTCCCTGTGCTTGTGGGCTTCCTTCTTCTTGTTCAGCTTGTAGGGATAGACTAAAACACTTTCAGCCATATGTTGCCCTCTTCAGCTCTGAAAGAATTCCCACCTTGGCACACACACTGGCTATGGTACCTATGGTACCAAGGACAAGCAAATATCATGGCGTTTTCAGAATTTTGAGATTGAATGTTACCATAATTATGGGTTGTGGTGACATTATCCATTAGATACACCTTTCTAGTACTGGGTTAGACCCCCTTTTGCCTTCAGAACTGCCTTAATTCTTCATGGCATAGATTCAACAAGGAGTTGGGCACATTTCTCAGAGACTTTGGTTTATACATAGATGATAGCATCACACAGCATCACTGCAGATTTGTCAGCTACCACTCCACCACATCCCAAAAGTGGTTGATTTTAGCATAGTAAAGTACCATACCATACCACACTATACCATAATTTATCTATATAGCATTTTAAAAACAACACATGGCCAACCAAAGTGCTGTTCAGCAGAAATATTAAAAGTACAATGAGAATAATAAATACAATAAAGAAATAACAATAAAATAACAGTGTCAGGTACCCACTGAGTCAAAGGCCAGTGAATAAAGATGAGTTTTTAACCTGGATTTAAAAACCACCACTGATGTAGATTGCCTAATGTGAAGAGGAAGATCATTCCAAAGCTTTGGGGCCACAATAGAGATTGCTCTGTCTCCTCTAAGTTTCAGCTGTGATTTAGGGACTGAGAGCAACAGCTGCTCAGCTGACCGGAGTGAACGAGGGGGGACATAGGGCTTCAGCAGATCAGACAAATATACAGGTGCCAGACCATTTATGGATTTAAAAACCAGTAAAAGGATTTTAAAATAGATTCTAAATTCAATTGGAAGCCAGTGTAAGGAGGCCAGAACCAGAGCAATGTGCTCAAATTTTCTTTTACCAGTTAAAAACTGTGCCGCAGCATTCTGCACCAGTTGCAGGCATGACAGAATGCCCTGGCCAGCCCCTATTAAAAGGGAGTCACAGTAATCCAAGCGTGAGGTTATAAAAGCATGGATGACAGTTTCCAAATCACGCCTGGTGAGGGGTGAGAGCAGCAAAGTCAACATCTGGGGTACCAGAGGAACGACTGGGACTGAATAAAATTGCTTCTGTTTTACGTTCATTAAAATTTAAAACATTTGGGGCCGTCCATGACTTAACATCGCTAAGACAATCGAGCAGGAGTCCAATCGAGGAGCTATCAGAGTGACTGAAAGGTAGATAAAGCTGGCAATCATCAGCATATAGATGAAATTAAATTTCGTGTTTTCGGAAGATCGCACCCAGTGGCAGGAGATACAATGAAAACAGTAGTGGCCCAAGAATAGATCCCTGCAGTATACCCCATGGCAGAGGGGCCACAGAAGATGAAGCTGAACCCAACTTAACACAAAAGCTGCTGTTAGAGAGAGATATGATTTTATCCACGAAAATGCCAAGCCAGAATTCCCACACAATGCGGTGGTCAAGAGATCAGCAGGTCATGATCCACTGTGTCAAATGGAACAGTCATATCCAATAAAACAAGCAATACATGTTTACCACAGTCTGTTGCGAACAAAATGTCATTCATAACCTTTATGAGAGCTGTAGTACATGTAGTGCATGATCCCCCTGAAAGTGGCCATCAGAAGATGGGTACAGTGTTGTCATAAAGGGATGGACATGGTCAGCAACAATAGTCAGGTAGGGTGTGGCCTAAAACCAATGCTCAACTGGTACTAAGTGGCTCAGAATGTGCCGCAAAAATGTCCTCCACACTATTACACCAGCTTCACCAGCCAGAATCACTGATACGAAGTAGGATGGACTCATGTTTTCATGTTGTTTACGTCAAATTTGAACCCTACCATCCAAATGTTGCCCTTGTGAATTGTAGCTTCCTTTTGACTTAGCTGACAATAGTGGTACCTGATGTAGCCCATCTCCTTCAAGGTTCAGAGATGCTCTTCTGCATACCTTGGTTGTAACAAGTGGTTATTTGAGTTACTGTTGCTTTTCTATACAGCTGTCTGAAGCAGTCTGTAGTTATCAAGCTGAATCCAGGATAATAATTTGTGACTGTTTTTGATTGACATAACAAAAGTAGGCATTGTATCCTGTGCAAATGCTTCCATAGAGAAGTGCTGGAATCCGAGGCAAATTTGGCATCACGTGTTTAAAATCTTTCTGTTTATATGAAAGTAAATCTGTGATATTTTGACAACAGTCAAATTATGTTTTCTTGTTTAAGTGAGAAAATGTTTCTGCATTAAACAGTAAACTGGCACATAGCCATATCTCCTTGTATTTCCTTTTCACTCATCGCTGAAGACAGAAATTGCGAAAAAGAAAAAAAAAAACATGCATAAAAGTCAAAAGCTATATTTTATTTGCAAATAAAACTGTATTTAAGACACTTCACCAGAGTGGTGAAGTGGAGTAAAGGAAAATGCGTATTTGGTGATGTGAATCACAAACAGAAGAAAATCTTCTGATGGAAAAAAGACAAAAAGAATGTGACAGAGTTAAAAAAAGAAACAGCTGGGCTACAAACAAGAGGAAAAAAGTGTACAGGAGTTCACATAAGAGAAGCAGACCATTATACACAGCCACCGCCCATTACAAATGATCAATAATTTTAAAAAATGTTAAGAATAAAGTTAGTGCACAAAATTAGTTGCAGTGAAGTTTTTAAAAGGTAAATTGTATTTGTAAATTAAAAAAAAAAACTGATAAGAAAAGCAAGGCACGGACTGATTCATGTGTGCCTGTTAAGCCTGCACTTTCTTCCTTTATAAATATCGATATATGTGTGGGAATCATTTTTACATCCGGCCCCACATGTCTGGGAAAGTCACTCCAGTGTGTTTTTTAACACGGGGCCAAATCTCAAATCTGCAACCTCAAAGTATTTTGTTATATATGATAGTAAATTCCAGCAGTCAGCTGCCAGAAAAGGAGCGGGAGAGAGAAAGAGAGAGAAGCATTTTTTACCAAGAATGTGTGTTGAGTCTTTTGTGTAATAGGCTGTCAGTCAGTCTTGATTTGTGCACTAGCCGAGGGCCAAGACTTGGATGAGTGGCATTTTTAGTAACACGCAGTCGATAGTTTCTCTAAACCAATTCATGTCTTTTTTAAATTTAAAAAGCAGCATTTCCAGCAGGGTTATATTTTTCTCAGACTTGGAGAAGGGTTAGAGAAGGGTCAGTTTTTATTTGAAACTTTGTTTTCTTTTAATTTATGTCAGCGAAGTAGCTCAGATATAAATTTCCCAATTAGATCATTTCACTTGTATTATATTTGCAAAGTCAAATCTGTGATACAAGTCTGTGATTGTTCCTCTGATAATAGCTATGGAAAGCAGTAACAAAATACACAAGTGCGCTTCCTAGCGTCACCCCTTTGACCACACCTCCTTCTTATAAGCCAACCCTCTGCTACTCTCTCCCCCCACTTGACCCCCATGGGGAAACCTAGACAGGCAATTTTCCTGACTCCTTTTTACCCTCCTCTTAAGGAAAGCATCATACTTCCCCCCTCTCTTCCTCCTCTCACGTCCCCCACCTTCTTTCTTTCCACACGCACCCAGCCCTCTCTCGTCTCCATTCATTCATGCTGAGGAGAAGACGCTCGGCCAGGCATAGCTTATACACATTCACGTCAAGAGCAGGTGGAGAGGGAGGGAGGGGAAGAGCGGCGAGGTGCCGTTAGTGAGCAGTCATTTTGGCGGAAAGAGGAGGGAATCAGGGAGCGATAAGGAGAGAGAGGGAGAGGAAGATCTCTCAGATTGCCTCTGATACAGTATTGGGTGTGTTACTGAGAGTGTGTGTGTGTCCTGTAGTGAGGTGTTGTTCACCATGGCTGGCAGCCTGTTTGGAAGGCTCTCCCTGGAGGAGGGGGACTCGGCCAACTCCCTAGAGGGCCTGGATATCAAGCTGGAGGGAGAAGGTAAGAACACAGGAACTTGCCTGCTGCGAAGGAATATAGGGATTGTTTATAGCAGTTCAGGTGTGTGTGCTGTTACTAGTTAGGCAAGACCTGCTAGACACAAGCTGTAATCAGCGACGAATTCAGTGTTATATGTTATGTTGGTGGTTGAGGACCAGTTGGTGTTTGAATTCATACTGCACCTGCTCCTGATGTGCTGGTTCATGTCTCCAGATTGTGATGACAATGAGCAGAGACAGAATGGGACCCAGGGCAGCATGTGATGTAGACGAATCCCAGGCAGCAGAATGCAAAGACATATATTCACTAGAACACATAATTTTAACACAGAGTCTGTTTTTTTCTTTTAATTTAATTTACAAAGATTGTGAAAGGAGGAACATTAAACTGAGAGAGACCAATTTAGATAAGCCACAATAAAAAAAAGAAAAAAAAACATGCAAAGTGATTACAAGAGCAGGACTCAGTGTAAAAGCTAGTTTGTTGTACTGGATGATAGTGGCCAGACAATGTTTGCTAGCACAGCACTGAGTGACAAGTACCACACAACCCATTTATAATAGATGGAATTCATTAATACTGGATAAAGTTGTATACCACATAATAATATGTTGCGAGTGTGTGTTCGTATCTATTCACGTGGGTCCCTGTGGTCCATGCATGGGCTGCCTGTCTTGGCTAAACAGTGGATATCAGGTGAGGGGGATAAGAACTGAAACAAGTATTTGATGCTGTCATGTTAAATTAGCAGCATCATTACATCACTGCCAAGTCTAATTTGTGTCACACAGTATACTGTCTTGCAAGATATCCTCCGCTTTTCAATGTGTAGCTTGACACGACAGCGGTGACAGCCGTAATGAATCATATTTTCAGTCATTGCATTTGCATCCTGTCTATCAGTGCAGAGTGAATGAGACACAGAGAAGGAGGATAAAGAGAGAGACCTCCAGTGCATTGTACATTCATGGTGAGTAAGTGTGTGTGTGTGTGTGTGTGTGGGGGCGGGGGGTCATTCATATGCAGCGGTGTTCTGATCAGACACAGCACGCTTGGAAGTGTCACACTCACAACCTTCAGATAACTCTCCTG
>VVHJ01062909.1:0-34971 GCA_015107715.1 Tylochromis polylepis | reverse complement strand
CCAACTCTGAAAAACACCCCCCCCCCCCCCACACACACACACACACACACACACACACACACACACACACACACACACACACACACACACACACACACACACACACATCTGCGGAACAGTACACAAACTCTCACACTATCGGAGGACTGTTCTGTGTGCCTACCGGACTAATGAAGCAGTGTTCAAACACAGATGATGGATCATTGAGTACAGTGTGTTGGTAGGATTACACTGTCAAAGATAATCGCCGGGTTTCAACAGAAAGGGACAATTTAATACGGTTCTGGTGGAGAATATTCGATAATGTGGTGACACCGGCAATTATTTCATCCGTATCACACTCAGATGATCTCGGTTTGCTCTTTCATTAACTGTTGCCAAAGAAAACAGATGTACGGTTTGACTCAAACTACTTGCCTGCATACAGCGAGCTACAGTGATAAAGTTACTAGTGTTAGTTACAGTGAGAACGTAACACAAAATCATCTTTTTGTTCACACTTTCTGTGGTCTTGGGGGGGGGTTGCTGTCCAATTTCAAAATGTCAACAAATATCACAAGTGTTGTCTCTACTGGTGACCTTCATACAGCTAATAAGGCGATCTGACCTGCATCCATAGCATGCCAGCTTGTAGAAAGCATCACCATGGTGATAGGGAGGCTGCTTAAAAGTCCCTCGTCCTGCAGATTGGCTATCTAGGACCTGGAGAGAGAAGCTCATGATTACTTCCACTGGAAGTGTTGCCTTTTATAGGACATTCACTTACACTATTATGGCTGTTAGACCACTTACAATTTTTTAAAGTCAAGTAAGGATAATATACAGCCATTATCCAGCTGATAACAATGCATAATAATATGTTGCCTTTAAAAAATGAACACCTTTTAGGTGTTATTTTTCAGAGATATTTCACTGATATTTCTGCTTCTTTTTTTGTCATAGGAGTTATTACGGTTAATGTTTTTTAGTCAGGCAGGAGTCTCCGCGATGGTCGCAGACAACATTGTGATCTGTAGTGGGAGTAGAAAACAGGTAGAAGGGGATAAGGGAGAGGTGGAGGGATGCATGGGAGAAAAGAGGAGCAGAAGTCAGTTGAATGAGAAGGAGGCTGGTGGCAAGCTGAAGATGCAAGGAGTAGAGGTAATAAAGGTGGATGAGTTTAAATAGTTGAGGGCAACCATCCAAAGCAACAGAGCGTGTGTAAGAGAGGTGAAGAAGAGAGTGCAGGCAGGGTGGAGTGGGCGGAGATGACTGTCAGGGGTGATTTGTGATACAAGGATACCAGCAAGAGTGAAAGGGAAGGTTTACGAGTTGGTAGTGAGACCGGCTATGATGTATGGTTTGGAGACAGTGGCACTGAAAAAAAACAGGAAGCTGAGGTAGAGGTGGGATAGCTGTAGATGTTAAAGTTTTTGCCAAGAGTGACCAGAATGGACAAGTTTACAAAAATCTACTTATCAGGCTTTTATTTGGGATTGATGAAACGATCCACTTATATTTTTTACACAGTTATGTTTTTGTAGGACACTCCTTTTTTTTCCTGTTGTGCATCACTTAATCTCTACTCCATGACCAGGTTTTGTGGGCATGCACGCACTGTATCTGATTTACTGCCCTTTTAATCTGGAGAAAGTAGACGTTAACAATACGCGTGCTGCGTTTGCATCATTTTTTAAACCACTCTGTCAGACAAAAACCATGTCTGCTTCTGAGTCAGAATCACAAGTTGGAATTTCTGACACTTGTTAAAACACACACAAACACACACGCACGCACACACACAGGCACGCACACAGGCACACTGTCCCTGCAGCATTATTTATATAAGACATTTAATGCTTCATGTAATACCTTCATGTAATTCAGCTGCTTCACTTAATCTCATCCTGAGCAGAGACCTTATCAGCAGGTAGTGACAACACCTGTGGGTGCTGATTATTTTCCCAGTACCTTAATTTCACATCATGATGTTTAAGTCCAAAACTTAGAACTGTGTGCAGCCATATTAATGCAGTGGAATTATTATTATTATTTTTTTAACGAGGAGATCTAATTATTTGTAGGCAAGTCTCTACAAGTAGCACACAAGTAAACGTACACATGCTGATTGACCATGCAAGTAAATTACACAATTGTTGTACCCACACGTGCTCCAGATGACATTATTACACCTCATCATTACGAGCCTGTTTTCTTTTTCAGTGAGACTCCACGAAGAGGATGTTGACTTAATAATCCAGAGTTGAGCGCACATACCCCAGCCGTGCGCTCGTTCTGTTTGCTTTAGTTGTATTTTGTACGCTCTGTGTTGTCGTCTGCATTTGTGAAGGAATCTCATCAGACTGATTGCACTCAGAGGGCTTCAAGCTGCAACACTGGGTCATGTTGGAAATATTCATGAATCCCATTGCACTGGGATAAATTCATTGTATGCTTCGGCCTTAATGATTCATCAGTTCTAGCACGTACACCGCATTGGAATATACTCCAATCCAATATCATTCTCCACCAGTGTCTTAAACATTTATCTTTTGCTACCTGAGGGATTGATAGTAATTATATTTAGCTGGAGAGCCGGGAACAGAATCAAATCTAAAAGCAACATAAAAGTATTTAATAATGCCTTTCAAGGCCAAATAGTATTTTCTTTTTTATAGAGGTGACTTCCAGCAACTTGCAGCGACTTCTAGCAGCGCTTCCAGGAGACAATGAGAATATCAATGAGCTTCTTAAGGAATCTGTCTGTGTTTCATGGGACAAAGCAGGTGTTGTTACTGGCTGTGCAAGCTGAGAACCTAAACATTTACCTCATCCAGTGCAAGTGCCCTGTTTTGTCACTGCCAGGTGTTTGCCAGTACTGACTTTCAGTGTCCTTTTAAAACACTGTACTGAATTTCAATCCACATTTGAAATGAAAAAAGCCCATATTTTGAAGTATAATTAGCCCTCTGAGGTCTTAGTCATTACCCCTAACTCTGTTCTATTAGAATATTTTTGCTTGTTTTCTTTTCTTGGCTGTCAAGGGTCAAAGAAGGTGATCGGTCTTATAAGAAACACAGGGCTAGGGTTACTCACCGATGATGGCTTAGACGTCAGAGGGTTAATTATACTATGAAACTTGCTTGCTCAGTACCTCTTGCCAAAAGTGCTCCTTTAACTGACTTTTATTCGTCTGGTCTGCATGCTAAAACACATTGTGTATCTCAAGCGTATTAAGCAGACCAGACTGTTTTTACAGCTAGAAACAACTGGGAGTAAAGAATCAGCTGCACACTGTACTCCTCTGTGAGTACTGTAATACCCCGTGAGGATTCCACATAGAGAAACAACAACACATCTGCATCTCCCACATATTTTCCTTCCTTTTTTTTTCCACCCTCCCATAGTCCCTCTGTGTATCCTCTCTGCTGCTCCATAGCAACAGTATAACCTTCACTAAGAGGTCCTTGCACCCTGCTGTGCTCTAAACACAAACAATAACAGCCCAGATTGTTTGGCTGCGTCCGTGACATTGGGTTTAATTGTAACTCTCCTTGGAGGTGAGCAGGCGCTCGGATGAGACTTTAACAGACAGAAACACCTTTAATTTAGTTTCCTTTGATTACACGTCCCCTGCTGTAGGAAAGGCAGGCAAGCGGTTATCTTAGTAATCTTTGTTGAGAGGTCGATGCAGCGAGCTACCACAACATGTTATAATTTTCCATTTTTTGGCTGACTGACACACTGCTAACTACTGTAGATTGGGTTTTCATCTAAAACTATATTAAAAATCGTCCATCACTCCATCCACTTCCTTGAGATATTCAGGTTTTCCCATAATTTTCTGCTTCCTCTGGTGGCGTCTTCTTCAGGAGTTTACCCATAAATCCAGCAAATGTAAATTCATGAAATGTTCCAAAGAGAAAATCTGCTCAAGTGTGAAGCATTTTTTTTTTCCTGGAAGAGTAGGTTGAGTAGAGGGCATATTGTGCTTGTAGCTGGTTAAGTCTGTCGGCACACCTGAGTCCCCCTTTGTGCGTTTAAGCCCTCACCTGCTAAATGAAAGCTCTGTAATGGTATCAAGTTACAGTGTGTGGTAGAGGCAATTTGGATTCAGCGAAGCGAAAAATAACTTTCGCCTGAGTTCTCACCTGTAAAGGCTCCCAGGACGAAAAAAAAAAAAGGCACAGAGCATATTAATAGGTAAATGTCTACATGCAACTTCAATCTGAAATGAGTCGTGAGCAGAAGAGAGATACATTCAGTAATACTCTCCAGCTCTATGGCAGGTTTATGCAAGGCAGGACTGCTGTGACAGTGGTGGTATACAAGATGAAACATTCCACCTGAATGTTAAAGAGGAAGTTATTTGAAAGAGAAGCTTGCAGCATAAAAAGAAGCCAATGAATACTTTATCTAAATGACTGTCAGGCCAGTTGTGAATGCAATTTGGACTCGTTGACGGATTGAGTGTCTAATTTATGTGTTTTTTGTTTTTGTTTTGTTTCTGCTACAAAAGTAACTGGAGCTTTAATTCACCTCAGCTGCAGAAAGTAGCAGGGCCTATATTTGAAGGAGGCTTGTATTAGAGACTTTAATTTATAATTCCTTCTGTTTGAGCCTCATATGTATGAGTTCTCATATTGATGTGCTCCCATTTCCTTGTTAAAATTACAGCATTGCACTATTAACACAAAATAAACTCGCACCAGGTCCTGTGGTCATGTAGTATTACAGTGAAAATTTATTAACAAGGACTTTATTGTAAATATCTGCTGGAACTCATATTGCTTCAGTAGACTTGTTGGGTCATGCACCAGAGGAACGACCATTCAAGCTGTTACCTAGTGACTACAGTGACAACACTACTAACTACATTCTTATGGCACTATAATTTATTATACTGACACTATTAATATCAATTAGAAGAAAGGGGGAAAAGAAAAAACTAGAGCTAAACATTTCTAGCTAGAAGCAGATTTTGCAGTTCATTCAAGAAAAATTGCCATGCTTTGAACATGTGTTCTGTCTATAGGAGGAGTACTGAGGGCTTTTTGAAGACCAGTGGAAAAAATGACATAAAACACAGAGGAACACAAAATGAAAAGAGGAAAAAATAACATAAAAGCCACTGTGATTTAAAAAAAATATGGATTTCACCAGATGGGTGGCTGATTCTTCTGGGTGGGTGAAGTTTATCTCTGTGGACACGTCTCTGTGGCCAGACCTCTGAGATATTTGCTTTGATGCACACCACGAAAAAGAGGGGAAGTAGTGCTTATTATTGAGCTTATTATACTGCATTATGTGCATAAACTTGGACAGAGAATAAAGGCAATGATACCCAAAGAGGACAAGTTGGATTTTTAATAATTTCTTTGAATAATAGATGTATTCCAGCACTGTTATTATTAAACGTTGGCCCTTTTCACACCTTCTGATGGTTCCTTTGTGCTGAAATGTGATGCCAAAACCATTTGCAGTTTGTGATATTTTTTGTGACTTTGTGTAAAATCTTTGACACGCTTTGGAAAAGCAGCTGCCTGTTTTATCAGGATGGTTAGAGTGGCTGATGTGTCAGTGTATTAAAACAAGTGACAAGTTGGATAAGGGCTAGAAAAGGAGATAAAAAAAAAAGATGGAAACGAAACATGTGACTAAAAGAAATGAAAAACCTCACACGTGTCTGGGCGCAGCAGAGATGAACTAAGATTGGGGAAAGGGCTGATGTGACAGCAACAATTGCGTACAGTTGCAGTGATTAAAGAGAATTATGCAGGACCTGTAAACCAGTCCTGCTGGTCTGATATTCTCTGCCAGACACAAACTTGGCAACTCTCCTGCTGGAGCAGAGCTGGTGTTAGAGGGAAAAAAGGGAAGAGAAAAAAAAGACTCCACTGCGGAAGACTTGTGTAATTATTAATTTAATTTACTTGTGAAATTTTTGGGCAAGAGGACGGATGGAGTGTGTAATCTTTGAGGTGGTCTTCCGTTGTTTTCTTTTCTTGCTTTTCTACCTTTTATTTCCAGCTAAAGGCAAAGATAAGAACAGCTTGCTCTCTCTATGTTTGTTAGTATTTCAAGTGTGCATTTAATAATACTTCCTAACAGAAGTACACCAAAAATAGCTCTGTGGTTACTCTCTAAATATCTAAAATCTGTCACTGTTAAGATGTTTGCCAGTTTTATTTGGAAAAATATGGAACTAAGTTGAATGAATTAGCGAGCATGCTGAGCTTCCCTTCACTAAAATGAAACTAGGACACCTAAATTTTTGTGGTTAATGATCAATGAAACATGTGCAGTGAAGACAGGGGACATAACAGAAACAGAAACATATAGAGAACCACGCACCAAATCATTAAAAATAAAATTAAATAACATTAAGTTACTAAAATTATTTAAGACTCTTGTTGTTGTCTATTGTCAATGGAGCAGCTTCATGCATGGTTATCAGGCTTCAGGAGGCAACAAAAATGTGAATTTTTCTATTAAGTGATATTTCCTGGCTCACTGATAAATGTATTTACTGTTTTAAGTTGGTTTATTTTTTATTATACATGTTTATGTTGTAGCTCTTTTTGTTCTCACAGCTCAGAAGGTGGAAAATCAAACTGCATTTCAATTTGGGACAGATTTAATGTGCTGTCCATGTCTGCAGATTTCTGTTAAATGGTGTGGCATATAATGTTAAATTATACATTTAACAAAAGTATGGCTGTTAGTTATACAAGAATAAATCAATGCGCTTTATGCCAATTAAATTACATTGTTGCTGCTGTTGTCAACAACAAAATGCATAGAGAAGAGCCAAGTATCGATTTACTTTAGAATTTTTTTATGAGCTCTTGTTTTATATAGCTTATTGATTGATAAATTAACCTTTTAAATGACCAGTCTTAAAAATCCTGTCACATCTTAATACTTTATATGAGCCTTTCAGATGGTGAGACCTTTGAAGTCAGCCATCTTGGATCTGTGCTGGGCCACCGCTCTGCCAGTATCTCGAACATTAAGAACCAATGTTGAGTTGAGAGAAAGGCCTTAGTATCTGTTTACTAACTTAGACCATTTCTATTCCCTGTTAGTGGAAATACCTACTCTTCTGGCAGCCATGTCTGCTGTGATTAATGCTTCCTGGTAGGAGTCAGAGTGTAAGTCGAAAGCAATGCTTTAAGGATAGACTGAACCTTCTCTGACCGTCATCGAATTGTTGATGTCTCATTGCAGCTGCTGATTGATTGGTTGTGGTTTAGCAGTCTGAGTTTACATCACAGAGAGAGAGGAGCGTGCATGCATTCATGGGTTTCTCACTTGGCTCCACGAGCCAGAAAGTTCATTTCACTTGACCGCTGACTTATGGCTTATTAAAATCTATTCTTATAGAAGTAGTAAAACTGTGTACTGATGGAAAAAATGTTTATTCTCTGAGCAACTACAGCAGCTGTGTTGTTGTATAGCTAGAGTGAGTTAGTGTGTGAATGTGTGTGTGCGAACTTGTGCGTAGGAGAGAGGGAAAGAGGAAGTTGGGAGTTGTGGGAGAAAGATACTGCCACTTGTGACAGACTTAAGAGCAGAGTGACTGACAGAGGTGAAATTGCTTGGGAAAGGATGTGAGGCTGCTCCTCCTTCCCCTCTCCCCCCTCCCTCCTGCTCACTTTCCCTCCAGACTTCTTTCACTCGCAAATAAAGTATGAGCTACTGTATATGTGCTCTCTCTGTCTTTGAGGTGAGCTGTTCAGTCTGTTTCCCATGGGTAGCAGTAGAAGGCAGCACAGTAGTAGAGTGAGATAAACTCTGTTTTCTTTTTTTGTGTGTTTTCTCTCTTTTTCCTTTTTTTTGATGTTTGTATAGCCATGCATCAGGCCCTGGACACACTGAGTGACAGCACAAGTTCCACAACTGCCAATGACCTGGACCTCATCTTCCTCAAAGGCATCATGGAGAGCCCAGTGGTGAGAATGACTTCAATAAATAAATACATATATAAATAAATGTTTGAAATGTGTGTGTGGCAGGTGTGTGGTCTGCAGCTCCGCTGTAGAGGAGTGGTGGGGCAGTGGGTTTGTGATGAAACTCTTCGCTCAGACTTTGAACAGGTGATAAGAATTGATGGTCAAATGGCGTGCCCTGACACAGTGCTGACCTACCTGTGTTTTGTGTTGATCATAGATAGGCTTTATTAAGTAAGTCGTGACACTCGCACAGAAAATGAACACACCCAGTTGTTGGTGCCTAAAAGCCGCTGGGAAATGGTTTTCCACTACCATTACCACTGGGCCCATTACCATTAATGGAGGTCCCGAATGACCGCATTGGCATGGACCTCATCGGACCATTTCACTGGAGTGCACGCAGATATCATTTTGTATTAGTTCTGGTGGATTATGCCATGTGATATCCTGAAGCAGTGCTGCTGCACACCATTTATGCAAACTGTGTGGTGAAGGTGCTGTTTCAGGTCATCTCTCTATCTTTTCATCCCGAAAAGAGACTGACTGACCAGGGCACATCGTTCATGTCTCGACACTAAAAGAACTGTATGAATTACTGGGCATTAAATCTGTCTGGACCAGCATTTACCACCCTAAGACTGACGGGCTGGAGCAGCTAAATAAGACTTTAAAATCCATGATTCGTAAGTTCATTCATGAGGATGAACGGAGTTGAGATCGCTGGTTAAACCCTCTGTTGTTTGCAGTGATGAAGGTACCCCAGGCCTCCACTGGATTTTCTCCCTTTGAGTTGCTGACCCTTTGTGGTCACACGGCAAGTGGGGGACGCTGTAGGACAGGGGAGGAGCCACACAAATATATCACCTCAACATCCTGAAAGCATGGAGAAGAGAGGCTGAAACCACTTCTTTGGTGAGCCTGGTGAATTATATAGATGACTTGGGATCAGAGGTGCTAAATTCCACTATTCCCACCTCCCTCTATTGTGATAACCATCTCACACAGGCCCAAAGAGTGGATGTTGCTGCATTGCAACACCAGTTTGCAGATGAAACGTGCCCTGGAGTGACGCATTCCCGGTCCTACAGGTTACCTGAACATAAAAGACAAATTGTTTAGCGATAATTGGCTGAGATGTGGGAGTATTAGAAGAGTCACACAGTGCGTGGTGTAGCCCCATAGTTCTTGTGGTGAAGAAAGATGGGTCTGTAGGGTTCTCTGTTGACTACTGCATGGTGAATGAAGTGTCACAGTTTGACACTTATTCCATGCCCCGGGTCGAAGAGCTCCTGGACCGGTTAGGCACTGCTTGCTTTTTCATGACACTGGATTTAACCAAGAGCTACTGGCAGATTCCTTTGTCTCCAGAGTCCAAGGAAAAGATGGCTTTTTCCAATCCGCACAATTTGTACCAATTTGCTACACTTCCATTTGGCTTGTTCGGAGACCCAGCCACTTTCCAGTGCCTTATGGGCCGGGTGCTGCATCCACATGCTGCATATGCTGCCGCCTACCCGAATGACGTCATCATCCATAGTGCAACTGGGTGGAGCATGTGCAGTGGGTGGAAGCGGTCCTGGAGTGTCTGAGGCAGGCGGGGCTCATGCCCAACCCGAAGTCTGCAGTTGGACAGAGGTAGGTACAGTATTTGGGGTACCACTTGGGGGTGGGGGTTAATCGGCTCGGCCAGATGGCTCCCTGGCCTCAGTCGGGCAGCGGAGGTATGTGGCGGGGGTGTGGTCTATGGCTCTGCTGCAGTGGCTTCGGTGGGTAGTGCCAGAAGGCTGGCAGAGCATCTGGTACTGATTTGGGTGATCAGTCGTGCTAATTCAGTTGCCAGCTGGGACTGGAAGGGAAGGCTGCGCCAGTAACAAGTTGGCTGAAAAGTTGTACAGAACAGTCTTGAAAAGTTGCAAATATAACACAATGAGTAACTAACAGTGTGTACGTGTGGGTCATTCGTGTCACAGTGTGTATGTCTGTGTGATGTGGTAACATAGGGGATGCATTTTAAGTTAGATGCAAGTTTGTTTCCCAGAAAAATCACCAATATTGTATGCATGCATATTTATCATTTTGAGCTCAATAACACAGAATAAAATGGAAATCCTCAGCGTTAGAAGTTTATTTCAGTGTAGTCATTAGCATGCTCTTCCTGCATTAACTCTTCCACTGGGTTGGATCCCCTTTTGCCTTCAAACCTACCTTAATTCTTTGTGGAATAGATTCAATAAGGTGCTGGAAACATTCCTGAGAGATTTTGGTCACATGATATTCACATGATAGCCACACACAGTTGCTGCATATTTGTTGGGGGTACATCCATGATGTGATTTCCCACTCCTACTGCTATGTTGAACTGAGATCTGGTGACTGTGGTGTACATTGAACTCATTGTTATGTTCTAAAAAGCTGTTTGAGAACATCTGAGCAACCATCAGAAGATGGGTTCACTGTGGTTATGTAGTGGTGGACATGTAGGCTGTGGCATTTAAACAATGTTCAGTTGGTATTAAGGGACTGTCTGGCCATTCTTCTCTGACTTCTTGCATCAACAAAGCATTTATGCCCTGAAAATTGCAGCTCACTTCCTCTTTTTTTAGACAGTTCTCTTTAAACCCCAGAGATGATTGGGAATGTGGGGGAAATCCCAGCTGATCAGCACTTTCTGACCTGTCTGGCAACTGCAACCACGCCACATTTTGAGTCACTTAAAATCAGCTTTCTTTCCCATTCTGATGTTTGAGTTGAACTTCAGCAGGCCATTTTGACCATGTCTGCATGCCTAAATGCACAGAATTGCTGCCATGCGATTGGCTCATCAGATCTTTGCATTAACAAGGAGCTGAACAGGTGTACTTAATCAAGTGACTGGTGAGTGTCTAATGCTGAACAAATCTTTGTGTTTTCTCTTAAATTTGCACATCCTTTGAAAAGCTTTAACACTGCTACATTAAAAGTCATTTTTGCCACATTCTTTGGTTTTTTTGTTTTTGGTTACTAAGCTGCCTGTGTATTGGAGTTGAGTCTTTAAAATACCGTCAGGACATTTTTGAAATGACTATTCAACCAGATCCACTTAATAGCCATATTTGGTGTTATAGAGCAGAACAACAGGAATCTGTCAGTAACTAAGCTTAAAATAACAGAATTTGTCAGTTTATTAGCACAGAGATTGATTCTCCTGAATTGGACGAGCCAGGCAATGTAGCATCTAAAACTTAAGAAATTCAGATTCATTGTATGTGGTGTTTCTGATAAATCTGAGAAAAACTGGAAACCTTTGTGGAGTACATTAAAAACTAAGCTTTAATAACCACCCACAATTCTATTGTGAATATTATTTAAAATTGATTTATTATTGTGGTAGCCCTGCGTCAGGCTGGCGACCTGTCCGGGGTGTACCCTGCTTCTTGCACTATGTAGCTGGGATAGGCTCGAGCCCCTCCCCCGCAACCTTAATAACGATAAGCGGAAGAGAATGGATGGATGGATTTACTAGCATGTGTAAATTTTACTGTTTTCATAGGAGTTTTAGAAACCTATTGCAAGAAGACTACAAAAGAAGTCAACTCTTTACTAAGCACACATAGCCCCTCTTTGTTGCTTAGCAATATTATAAGCATGTTGTTTTTTTTAATTTGGGGTTTACAACTTCTCTCAGTGGTTTGAAGTGCTTGAAGTTTAATTCAGAAAGCTGGAATAAACATTAATATTTTGAGGAATTTGCCCCCCTTACTGGGGACAAAGGAGAACAAGATGGTAGCCATTAAAGTTTGCTTGCCTCATAAACGCTCCCATTAATAGAGATTGGGAGAGCCAGCTGAGCATGCTCAGCAGGGACAGGAACCAATTTTGTTGATGTTGTGCAAACCTAAACCCAGCTAACACACACCTCTGGCTCATGTCACTGCTGTTGGCACAGGTGGAGCTTGTTTCTCAGTGTTTCATTGATGCTGCAGGTTGAATGGATTCCAAAAAATATGCAAAAATACACAAAAGTTTATATGTGTCTCCGCACATAACAAGAAGTAGCAAATAAACATATATTTCTTTTTATAGAAGTATTAGCATTCCCATTCTTTCAAACCTGTCAGTCATTTTAACAAGAAACATGAAGGGAACAGCCCACTTATTCTTGACTTGTCTGACAACTTGACAAGTGCAGATGGCAGTAGCAACCCCAATGATCACCAAAACATGAAGTAATGATTAGCAGACATAAGATTTTAAATTTATTTATTTATTCCAAAAGCTGTGCTCGTGATTTAGATGAGACATGATCCTTATAACTCACTATATATTTACTGCATTGAAAATGACTCACTTGCACATTTTTCATAGTCTTGACAAGTTCTCTGTGCATTATATTGCCTGTGTGGTTTTCACACACAGAATGTTTTGATGCCTTCTTCTTTCACTGTGAAATGTGACAAAAATATGACTGTGGAATTGATTGTATCCAGCCATGGTTTGAGCTGCTGCTCTGTGAGGTACTAAACAACCCGCCAGACTTGGCGTAAAGGATGCACTCATCACTTTGTAATGAGACTTACAAAATCTAAACTTTAAAAGGCGATTACTGTGTCCCATGTAGTGACAAAGGAGACTATATAGAATCGAGCCTTGCACCTTGTGATACACACTGCTAAAGTATTGCGGCAAAGAAGAAACAAGGGTGAAAAAGGCTGCCATGCCACTGAAACATCTTTGATTTACTCTACATGCACTCTCCTTTTTTTTGTCATCAGTGAAAATAAACCCGTTCAGTTTATACACATTGTGCTTGGATTAAAGATCGTCCTGGATAGAGAGAAAATCAGTGTAGTCGTGCCTACAACATCATCCCTTTGTCCAAGAAAATTCAGACATGGCTGGCAGTCTTTTTTTTGTGTCTAGACTGGTAAAATATTTACAGTATCAATAATAGAGCAGGTGCCATCAACAATTCAGTAACTGAATATTTTTCCATAGGCCTGATTTTAGTGACAGTCATCTGTTTCTCTATGATGCCTTAGTGTGGATCCTTGCATTTCTTCAATCATCATGATGTATACTTGCACATGGACTGCGTGGCTGAATAACCGAGCCGATTTCTTAAAAACAACAAAGTAGTACACTTCATGCACATGATGAGAGATGAAATTTCTTAGCTGTCCTCATGTAAAATCCCTCATGCAAAACCAGCCCTAGGTCATTCTTATTCAAATGGAGGTACAGGGTATAGCTTTTTGAAGTGATGGGAGAAGAGTGGAAGAGCTGTGCCAGACAGTTTTTTTTTTCACTGTTTCATCTCACTACATCTTCCCCTCCCACTTTTTGCCAAGAGTAGAATTTTTCTCATGCCTTTTTAAAAAGCTGAACTTTTTTCCCAAGCAACAGGAGGTAACAGATCCTGAGGTAAAACACTGTCCAGTATCATAGTATGAGTTAGTACTCCTGAATGATTTCTGTTTATAAAATGTAGACATGGACTGTTCACAAGGAACAGCAGGGAGGACTGCATCAGAAGTCTAAAATATTGCTTCAAACAGACCTCCTTCTGCTTCCTTGCATCCTTTCTCTCTCTGTGTCCCTTTCTGTTGCCTCGTTTTTGGTATGCTTTGAGGCGTGTGTGTGTGTGAGTGTGTGGCGGCGTGCAAGAGCATGACACTGCTATTTGTGCTGAGTGTCTTAGAGACATACAGTCCCGGTGTATTGATGAGCATTCTCATAAAAGATTCATCTGATGCAAGCTGTGAGTCTTGGTGAAGAATTTAAGAAGGATTTCCTGGACAATGGTTTCCCTTTGACTCATGGTGGATCTATAAACACTTAATGAGCTTTTGCTTGATGTGCTGAGAGACCAAGAAAATACTAACAGAGAGACAGGGCAACAGAGCGGTGTTCATGTGTGCACACTTATCGCATGGTGGCTGCAGTTATGCTAATTGCACAGAACAATGCAGTCAGCACAACCCACAGTTCTATAATGAATCAAAATTGTGATTAGACGGACAATTAGCAGATATTGATATTGAGCTGAAGCTCGAATATTCAGTTGCAGCACTTCATTATTATCAGTTTTGTGGCACTGACTCAGCACCTGGCCCTCTATCCAATAGAGTAGTCGGAATTATTAAGGCAGTTAGGGCAACTAAATGAGCCGACGCTTGCTTTGAGACTTTTAGCTTTGTACCCCATACTATTTAATCTAATTTCTAAGCCGTCACATGCCGCCTGTTCAGACTGTTAATGAGACACCGGTGTCTTTGGCCTCTGAAATAATGAACCTTGGTACTACTCACAATAGCTTCTGCAAAGTATCTTTCTATAATACACTAAATCTCTGGCTGTCTGGTTATCCATGACCTCCTGCACCATCAACTTGGCACACAGGTCTATATATTGGGACCCTGAAGGTTCTAATCTATATTAGATATTAAGGGATCATTGTATTGCCCAGCAACCAACCACTAACAGGGTGAATTGACCAATTTTTAGCATCTGTGCACCTGTAACACCTTATAAAAAATTTGTATCAATTTAATTTCACAACAGTAACATCTAATATATATCAATTATATATATATTATGATATATATGATTTAATATGGTGCAATCACATTGCCTGGCAACCACCTAACAACAGACTAAAGTAAACGGACCAAACAGTACTATAGCATGGGATTATATGAGTTTAGTTATACGTGCCAAGTGGTTGAATTTTTGTCCCATTTCATGATAGGTGTCCATATTTAAAGTAAAGAAACAGAAATCATTGTGTTCACATTCTGATGAGCATCTTGCCTGTCTCCTCTCATGTAGTGCTCAAAACAACCCAAGTCTGCTTTAAAAGAAAGTCCTCATGTCTCAAAAACGTTGTGTTCAGTTTATGTTTATTTCTATAGCTGACATAGAGGTCCTGTTGAATTACAGCTGATATCTCAGGCAATGGCAAGGAAATCATCTCATGCAGCTTGTAAAGTGGCAAAAATGAGAAAGAGAATTTTTACAGACTAATATAATTGTAACACTGCTGTGCCAGCTTTGTTAACTGGTTGTCTTGAGAGCACCAGTGCTCATTAGCCTTGATTGCTGAAAAGCCTATATGAAGAGTTGTACTACTTGTTACTAGGGGTGGGAGAAAATGTGGATACGCTGATCTTATCAGCCAAATATGAATATTTTTATTTAAACATGAGCCTGCTTTAAACGGCTTCTCCATCAATCCATCCATCCTTCAGGATTAACACAGATGGTCAATTTAGAATTATTTGACTTATAGTCATAAGAGTCCTGACTTATTTTGGTGATGCTTATTAAATGTATGAAGATCAAATAAAGTGACGCTAACTCACTTGCAGTTGTGAAGAAAAAGAAAAAGGAGAAACTCACTTCCTCAGATTACTTTACACAAAAAGGCTGACAAGGTATTGTTGGCACCCCGCTGAGTGGGTGGCAAGTTTGTGAATTTGATACCTAGAGAACGAGGCGAAGTAGGAGCTTTAAATGAATACTGTAGGTGTATCTACTAAAAATCTCAGACAAGATTGAATCTCAGTGACCTCAACCAAAAGTCAGAGGTCAAGTTTTCTGAAAATCTTGCTAGTGCGATAACTCGAGAACAAGGTGTCGTAGAGTTTTGAATTTGATACCATAGGTGTATCTACTAGGAGGCTGAGGGGGTAGTAGTGGTGGTGCCCAGTATTTTTCATTTTGGTGAGTAATGCAGTGGTTTACTTTTGAAATTCAAGTTATTTGCTTACTTTTTAAAATAAGCAGTTTGTTACTGTAACCATACCACTGCATTTTCCTCTCAGTTGTTACTTCAGTCTGTGACTCCTAGGCATTCAGCTGAGCTAGTGGATGTGGTTGTGTTAGCGGGCTTGTTAAGGTCAGTTAGTGAGTTGGCAGAGAGAACAGCGTTTACATTGTAGAAGTATTTGCATCATTTTATGCCAGAGGGATAAGAAGGTGGCCCCAGAGGAGAGGAATGATGCTGCTGTTGCTGCATCTCTGAAACTGCAGCGAATAACTTTTAGGTCAGCTTGAGCTGTCACTCTGAGGGGAATTAATAGTCCTGCCTGCTGGGAATGTGATTGAGGAGGTGCTGCCAATGACAGCTCGCTCTGCAAGTTAAGTCAGGATTTCCAGAAGTAGATGAATGGTAGGATGGACACTGTAAAACATGGGTAAGGTCATTGCAAAGGTTTATTCTTTTTAATTTTAGGTGAAAGTTTTACTTACTCTTATCATTAGGTAATACTGTAATCTAAGAGATTACTTTTTAATTGTACTGAATTTACTTCTAAAAGGAATGCTACTCATCACCAAAAATAATTACTGCAGTTTTCAGAGTAGATGTTTTTCTTCACTTACGCAATCTGTTTTGTTTTTTGTCTATCGCATTGTGTGTTTGCCAGTTATTCCTACTTCTACTCTCTGCTGATACTATGTTGCTCCTTAAGGTTAGAAAAGAGCTGCGTGCTTGCTCGAATGCCTGAAGATAAAACCTTGTATCCCTCTGTGTGTAGTACCGTGTTGTTAAGTACATAGATTTATGTGTTTGACTGAATATCTGTGGATCTGTTTGTGTGTTTACGTGTACGTTTCTTGTCCCTCAGCATGGATCCTTCATCTCTTCCTCAGCAAACAAACATTTTAGCTGCCAGGGTAGTAGTCACTCCCACCAGACAAATACTCTGTGGGATTGCCTAACAATGTGAATCTACAAGCACAGCACTGGTTAGTGTGCAGTTGCCAATAGTGTCACTGTAAATTATTGCATTTGCATTTGATTTTTGAAAAACAATCTGCATGTAATTAAGTTCTGTAGCAACTGAATGGTTTGCGGAGCATAGCGTGGTATACCACAGAGAGGTTTAACCCAGAGAGAATCACATGATAAGTTTGCTCACTGAGAGCCAGAGGTGTGGAGACCTTGTCTACGTCTATCTTTGGCAGCGAGGGAGCGGAAAGTGAAAAATGAATGTTCCCTGAAATATTGATGTCTCACATCATACCTTGAAAAACCTGCAGGGTACAAGTTTTTGCTCAACTTGGTGCCTGAATTTGTTTATTTATTTTTGTTTTTGTATCATCAAGTCACCATTTATGAACACAGGCTGTGTGCTTGTCTCTGCAGGAGCTTGGATTGAGGTTACTTTTTTTGTTTGTTATTGTGCTCTTTGCTACTTCTGCTTTGCTAAATTCATTGTAACTCAACAAGCTACTTTGCTGCAGTCATTAAGAATAAAATAAAATAGGAGATTGTGTAGTTTTGCTCCATCAGTGGAAAATACACACAACACATAATAGGAGAGACAGGTAATGGACTGGGATTGGAAGGATAGCCTGGAGTAACATCTGTTTTATATTAATCGAATCCTAGGCTCATGAGCGGTTTGAGGAACCCAAGCTTGAAGCTGTGCGTGAGAACAATGTGGAGCTGGTCCAGGACATCCTCAAGGAGCTGAGCCCACTCGCGCACAGAAGCCAGGCAGCTGATGAGCTTGTGCGCATCTTGAAAGAACCCCACTTCCAGGTCTAGAAAACACGACACATCCCTCACATCAAATTTTAATTTTAATGAACCAGCACTTGTCTAGCTTTTCAAGCTTAATGAAATGTGATTTTCTTCTGACATGGATTTCCCCTATTTGGAATTGCGGTACTTCATGTAGTCCAGCTTTTGTTGCTCTGATGCCTCACAGATGAGAGCAAGACCAGATAATTTTTTGTAGTTTATGAAATTTGTGTTACTGTTTTCATGTGTGATTACATTGCCTGTCATTATGTTCACAGTCCCTCCTGGAGACCCATGATTCTGTGGCATCCAAAAACTATGAGACTCCTCCTCCGAGCCCCTGTTCATTCATGGACGCAGCCCTCAACAACCAGCCTGTTCCTCCAGATGCAGTCAGGATGGTCGGCATCCGTAAGGTGTCTGGTGAGCACCTGGTAGGTCTGCTCAGTAAACCTGCACAGTGTAATCATTAAGGCTGGATTGAGCCTGACAATAAACTGTAAGCAGATAAAACTCCCCAGAGAAGTGGAGGATTTATGCTTTGGGTGGAGCATATGCACTCAGTATAATGAGATTTTCTATACCATTGTTAAAAAGAGACAAAAGTCAGATTTATGTGGCATTGTAGTGCTAAATTGGTGTGATTTATGTCCATGGTGAGCACGCAGATACGAATAATTTGATGATAACTTTGCCAGATGCCCTATTGTTTCACTTTCTGCACACAAACTCTCTGCTATCTCTCTGCGAATCAATCAATCATGGGTCAGAGGTGACGAGACATTAGTGTAAGATAAAGAAGAAAAATAAGGTGCAATAATAGTGATTCAATGTTAAAGCAAGAAGCCTGAAATATATCTATTTAAGCCTAAATGTCTTTCTAATGTAACAGTAGATATGTTTGCATCTTTTGGCTTCCTAATTTCAGCTCAAGTGATTTTACCATTGGCTTCATCCCTCACAATTAACTTAAACACTCACCCCCACTTGTCTCTTAAACCACTTTACAGTGGAGGACATTGCCAGGCTGTCCCCCTGGGTCTCCTTCTCTAGTTAGCCCGCATGAAAAATAATTATTACTCTGAGACTGTGTACATGTGCGCAGGGAGTGACTTTTCGAGTAGAGAGCGGTGAGCTGGTGATTGCCAGGATCCTCCACGGTGGCATGATTGACCAGCAAGGTCTGCTTCATGTTGGCGACATCATCAAGGAGGTGAACGGCAAAGAGGTCGGCAACGACCCCAAAGTCCTCCAGGAGATGCTGAAGGAGGCAAGCGGTAGCGTTGTACTGAAGATCCTGCCCAGCTACCAGGAGCCGCACACACCTAGACAGGTCAGTGTCATTTTTAAAGGGTGAGGGGTGTTTTACAAAGCAAATCAGATTCAGGCTTTGCTTCAAATCACGTTAAATCTGCGCGGTTAAAACTTGTTCTGTAAACTCCGCTGCATCATAGCTATTGCTCTTTGATCTTACATGCATGAAAGATCCCCAAAATACCTAAATGGCACAAACTGGAGCTGGAAATGAATATAAAAAGGACACTTTAATGGAACTGTCTGAGCTAGAAATGCTTTGATATTCCACATTTAAGCTTCTGTTTTTGTTAAAGTAGAATACATTCTGGAATAAATATTACATAAAAAGTTTAAATTGATTTAAAAGTATACAGTCATTTTCATCAGTAAGCACCACTTAATGTCCTCCCTGGCATCCACCCTGCTATCTATAACCTTGCATGCTGTGCCAGGAATCATTATGTAATACCATAATGGGACTTTTTAGATGACACTGGCTATTTAGTTTTAATATGTGCATTACAGCTTTGTCACTTATCCAAATGCAGAGCAGTTTTCCTGTGCCCATGCATAATGGATCTGTAATTGAAATCGTCATGAGCAAGACAGAGAAAGATCTCACAGGCAGCTTATAACGCCTTTGTATTTTCTCCATTTTTTTTTTCATTATCTCAGATACCATAGTTGATTGAGTATCAAATGTTTGTAGGAAATTCCTTGGTGTAGTGCTTTAGTTATGATGTCAGTGCTCTCTTCTGGTTATGTTAGCTGATGAGCATTAGCTTTCTAAGAACCAGACGCTGATCATGCTGAAACCCACTGACCGAGTTTAGTATTGTGAGGAAACTGAAAGGTTATCTTGCCTGGTAAATTTTTGCATCCTTGCATAGAGGATGGAGTGTACACAACACTGCTACCGATTGGCCTCTGCAGTAGAGAAAAGGGGCAGTGAATCTTGAGAATATGTGCCAAATAAATTCTTTACATCTGGCCAAGATATACAAGAACATCATTTATAAGAAAAGGATGAGGATTATTAGTATAGATTGCATATATTACATTACATTAGCTTTTGCTAATAGGTGAAAAAAAATCCATCTTATATATAAGCTTATGCTATAAAGATGGTTTGTATTTAAACTGTTTTTGTATCAACCACTTAGTAAAAATGTATTTTTGTAGTCCTTTAGTGTGAGCAAAGCTGTGATTTTAAAAAGCTTTGTATTGTCTAATTTATTGGTTCAAACATGGATGACAGAATAAACTGTAATATCTTTGGTTACATTTTCCTCATGAGGAAAAGGTTTTATCATGAGATGAGAACAAAATGTTAGGATACCTGTTTCTGACTAAATTGGTGTGAAAAAATTTCCAATCTTATTTCCGGGATTTAATTTATCAAATACAAGCTATGTTTTGGCCTCGGTGCCGTGATGCATCAGATTACTGTAACACCAAGATGGGTTTCTCACTCCCAACTTCATACATGCACATTTGTAAAGGACCAATGGCATCACATTTAAACCATAGATAGCATAAACCAACATGGTGATGTCTGAAACACTCAACTCAATGACTTCAGAAACCAGTGGGTGATGCCTATCTTTAATACTGTCTGTGATTTAAACTCATTGGGTAAGTCTAATTGCAGGGGTGTGTTTTATTCCAAAACCACAATCTGTTTCTAAACCTAACCTCATTAGTTTTGGTGTAAAAACCAGACCAGCAGCTGAACATGAAAGTAAACAAAACAGCAGGGAGTAAAAGCAAAGCAAAACAAACTCCCTGAAAGGACTACAGCTAACTAAATCACCATCTCTCCCTTATACAGTCTAATGTGTCAAGGCACTGACTTCAAAAAGCACCTTGTGCGTATCTTTACAATGGCAGCAGAATCTTACAGAACAGTAGCATTTCGCACATTAGGATGATAGCACCCTGCAGCAAAAGGCAGCATTCAATCTGGCAAAATTGGTGTAAGAGGGCCTTCATGTATAAGATAAATCACCTCCTTTCCATTTCAGCACCTCAGAAGAGTCTCAGGTATAGCTCTTTCATAGATTTCAAAAGATGCAAATTCCTTTGTAAAAATACATATCTCCGGTATACATCATGGTCTAGAGGCCTTCGCTTTGTTGAGGGTTTAGTTTTACTTTTTTCTGTGAAAGCTGGCCTACTTAAATACTTAAGAGAAATCTGTCCGCGGGAGACATTAAAGAATGATTGGTTGTGCTCGCACAGTTAAGAGCTGTGTAGGTGGACGCACAGCGTATGTGCTGTCGATGCTACGATTAGAGTTGTACCCAAAAGTCTCAGTGTAATCCAGCTGTCTGTGTTCCAGGCCTGGAGCTTGACTGTAACACTGGCGACTAAACTCAACTGACAGCTCGCTTTGGCTAAAGGAGAATATGCGTTTGTCCGTCTGTCTGTCGTGTCCTTACAGAGGGAAGGACGCACGCACACAAACGCAGTACAGTACGGGCTGGCAAAGCCCGTTTTATGTTCATGCATCAGTTCAGAAAAGAGACGACGTCAAGCGCAGGGGGGTAGGAGGGGATGGTTGCCATGGCTACAGATTTTGGCTCTCTCTTTATTTCTCTCTCCCTTTTTTCTCTGTGTTTTTTTTTTTTTGTCTCAGTCTGTCTCTCAGACTCCTTGTCCTATTAGTGGGGGTTGGGATAGATGGTTTGGTTTATGAGCTGAATCCTGTAGCCTTGAGCTGTCAGGAGAGCGAGCTGGGAGATAGGGAAGGCTTTAAATGGGCAAGGGCTGTTTCATATTGATGGACAGTCGCTCATCCAGTCCATCTACAGCCGATCACGTGTACCACACAAGAAACATCACGATTCTATATCTGGTGTAAAAGGTTTGACTGACATGTTCCCTCTCTCTAACATAATTATTCATTCAGGCCTTTGTGAAGTGTCACTTTGATTACGACCCGTCTCATGATAACCTGATTCCGTGTAAGGAGGCGGGGCTTAGCTTCAGCAGTGGAGACATTCTGCAGATCTTTAACCAGGAGGACCTCAACTGGTGGCAGGTTAGTATAGCCACATATGCGTATTTTAGCCACATAAGATTTTTCGATTTGTTAGCCGCTTCACTTTGTATGTGCATTTCCCCTTCATAGGCCTGTCATATAGAAGGAGGCAGTGCAGGTCTAATTCCAAGCCAGCTCCTTGAGGAGAAAAGGAAGGCTTTTGTGAAGAGAGATCTGGAGCTCGCTACCACAGGTACACCTCTTAGTGGTATGCAGCAGAGCAGAGAAACGCTTCTTATTATGCAGATTTGATACAGGCTCCTCGCTGCACAAACACCCCGGCAACAAAGCCAACATCTGTTCCTCTCCATATCATACAAGTGCTTCATCTGGCGCTGTTCGCTCATCCTCCTCTCACCTCTTCAGTCTGCTCCTCAGTCAGAGAGCGCTGAACTGGTAATGAGCATCAGAGTGACTCAGGTGGCCTGATCCAATTTGTTGGTTATTAAGCTGCAGGGTCTGACATTCAAGCACTACCCCTCCTCGAGAAGGAGGCTTGATTGAGGAGCGGTGATAAGACAACCGTCCGTAAAACCTGATCAATAATGATCTCTCCTCTCGTGAGACGTGGCGTGAAAAGAGGCCGTGTTTCTTTAGATTCGTCTGCTCTGCTCTGCTCAGTGGCAACAAAACAGGTGGTGAGTCATAGCCAGCTGCATACCCTTCACTTGTGGAGGAGAGGAAGATGACAGTCCAACTGTACTGCCCTTGGAGCTCTGGAAGGACACAGCTGTCTATCAGCATATTTCCCACATATACCAGCAGAGAGCATGGTTAGAAGGAAACATTTGGAAATTAATACAGTAATGTTTATCCACTGATCAATTTAGTTGGGACACAATATTTAATAATTAGAACTATAGCTGTTAAGAACAAAGTCATAATTATTTTTTTGCCCTGGTTTGACAAGTTGAATTTGTCATCAGGATAGTACTGAGTACATGAGTACATGAGTACTCATGATTCCAAGTATTACTTTCCTTCTAGAAGATACTCCCTCCTATGTCAGATAATCTGCCACACCGAACAGACGGTCAGCAGATCGTGCAGTCACAGGTGTCCCTGGCAGCAGATTGGTTATATACAACTAATTAATATTGGCACACAGTGCCATCTAGTGGTCTCCTTAAAACCCTCCAATACTTTACATTTTCATCAGCGCTTCCAGTGTTTTCAGAGGTATTTTGTTGGAGTGGTTGAAGGTTTGATGTTTTCTCTCTGCTCTGTCTCAGGTCCTCTTTGTGCAGGAGTGGTGGGTAAGAAGAAGAAAAAGATGATGTATTTGACCACCAAGAATGCAGGTAAATTTATATGAGCTTTGGGCAAAGTGGTCCACTACCTTGTGATTTTTGTTTTGGTTTTTTTTGTCTCAGTTGGACTTATTGTTACTTCCTGATTAGAATTTGATCGTCATGAGTTGCGGATCTACGAGGAGGTTGCCAAAGTCCCACCCTTCAGGAGAAAGACTCTGGTTCTGATCGGAGCACAGGGTGTCGGCCGTCGTAGCCTGAAGAACAAACTGCTGGTGTCAGATCCCCAACGCTATGGCACCACAATCCCCTGTAAGTAGAGCCATCCTTATCACATGACGCCATTTTCACTGATAAAAGCACCACTAGGTTTTTGTTGTAGTTGAAGTTGAACCTTTAGTGCAGATCAGTTTAAAAAAAAACAAATCCACTGATGCAAAGATGTTTCCGTTTATTGCAATAACCCAGTCACCTCTAGAAAACCAAAGGTGGATGAGAGAGATGGCCAGATGTACTCCTTTATGAGCCGCAGCGAAATGGAATGTGACATCAAAAACGGGCGTTTCCTGGAGCATGGCGAGTATGACGGGAACCTGTACGGCACAAAGATCAGCTCCATACATGATGTGACAGAAACAGGAAAGATCTGCATCCTGGATGTTAACCCACAGGTAGAGGAAGCAGGTTTACCTTTTATATTTGATTACGCTTAATAACTCCAGGATAAAATTGTTATGAACAGCTTGTTGCTGCTGAGATGCTTTCAGTCTTTTCATCAATATTTATCCAAGAGGATCTCTTAATGAGCTGCATCCACTCAGATAATCATTTTTACACATCTTATTAACTAAGTCAGAGGAAGCTGCTGCAGGTGTTTTTTAATGGGATTCTTAGCTTTTCTATTGGATTTGTTTGAGTGTTTTTGCTCATTTGTGGCAAAGTGATGCAGTGATTGTAAAACATCTGTACTATTTCTGCTTTTCTCTTAAGGCTATTAAAGTCCTGCGAACATCTGAATTCCTGCCCTACGTTGTGTTCATCGAAGCCCCAGACTTTGAGGTCCTCAAAGCTATGAATAGGTCGGCAATTGAGTCAGGAGTTGTCACAAAACAGTTAACAGTAAGTCTGTGCTCTCATTTGTTCTCTACCAAGATCATTAGAGGCGCACAGTAACAAATGAGATGCAGCTGTTGGCTGTATGGTTTGATGTGACCACTGTGTTGCTGGAAACAGCTGATATCAGTTACTCTGGTGGAGCATTCGAGATTTGACAACATCTGAACCAAAAAATGATGACAGACACTTTCAGTCAAATAAGATCAAAACGCACCCATGCAGTCCTGATAGAGCACATTAACAAATTTTCAGAATGTCAAGCATATGTAAAGTTTAAAAGTACATGAAGTACACACCTTGAGGGAACTGTTGTTGTGATTTTGCCAGGTTTCCAGTGTCCTCCAGTGCATTCTCAGGAGCATGGAGGAGATTCCAGGAAACAGGGAGTTACTCTAGGAGAGGTCAATGGGGCTGTAGAAGACCAACCCATCAATAGGAGCAGTATTTTCTACTTTGTGCAAGGAGGAACAGCAATGACAGGATTTTATAGGCCACTGCCAGAGCCCTAAAAAGTAACCCTCAACAGGCCACTGGTGTGAGTGTCTCTGACCAAACAATCAGAAACAGACTTCATGACTGTGGTCTGAGGGCCTGATATCCTCTAGTGTTATGTAGTTTGTATTCAGCCCTCTGTAGATTGATAATTGCCATTTCTTTCATTTTTAACACATATCGAAATAGATATCCAGGATGATTTTTTCCCCATTGACATTTGATGTGTTCCTGTAATTTTTTGTGCAATGTAGAAATACATATAAAAACTTGTAGCAAAAGTCCTTCCACATTTCCCCGCAAAACATGTTTTATCAGAAAGTTCTGTAACTCCACCCATAAACCTGATTTAAACTGATCAAATGCTTTAAGGCTTTCTTTATGTGTTCCTCTGGTGCACTCGCTTCCATTGCTGCTGATATATTTAAATTGCTCACCTGAAGTCCTGACAGGTTCTAAATATTTGAACTGTGTGTGCTGCAATTTCACTTTGGACCTATAATTTGTTCAGAAAGCAAACATCACACTCTGTATCAAATGAATCCTTCATGTTAACAGAGATCATATCTCTGGTATACCCCAGACAACTAACAGCAGTCTTCGATTGAGTGTCCGAGCCTGAAGGCAGGTTGCCCGAGGTTAGGAGAAGCACAACAAGGACACTTGTCATTTTGTGCAAGCGCATTAGTCCTCCAGGGTCAGGTCATCAGTGCAGAGGAAGTATCTGAAGCAGGACATGCAGCAGCAACTGTGGTTCACACTGTTCACACAGCAGGAATTTTCTCTTGTGACTGTCTGCCCTGACAAACTAAAATTCCAGTTGAAGAGTAGCTGTTTGGACACACCTGCATCACAGACCAAAAGGGCAAATGGTCATAGCATGATTTCCAGAAAGCACTTCAAAAATAGAAACCTTGCTGGAAGCAGCCCAAAGAGGTGACCTTTAAGGAGAAACTGGTCAAATTTACTTGAATCAGGTAGCGTTGTGAAAACTTTATGACCATGACTTGTTGCATGGATTTTAGCAGTTTGAAAAATATATATTGGATTTGCTCACTGTGCGGTCGTGAAAGATTGCTGGTTTCTTAACATTATGTCACCTCCCTTGGTGTCAGTAGTTTTAAAAGTGTTTACAATTCTTTCCTTAAAGCACTTCTCCCTGACACACTCCTTACAGGACTCAGAACTAAAGAGGACAGTGGATGAGAGTGAGCGCATCAAGAGAGCCTATGGACATTACTTTGACCTTTGCATCATAAACGACGGCCTCGAGGCGGCGTTCCGAAGTCTACGGCTGGCGCTGGAGAAACTGTCAACAGAGCACCAGTGGGTGCCTGTCAGCTGGGTTTTCTGAGAGTCACCAAGAGCTCGCCAGCAGGGTGCCAAGGTCACAGGCCAAAGGTTGAAGGACGATACATTACTGGTAGCTCCAGAAGAGGGGTGGGGTGGGTTGTTTCCACATGCAGCTATTGGTGGTGGAGGCGTGTGGTGAAGAAGCGGATACACTGCAGAAGACCAGCCTCATGTAGAGCATTTTTTTTTGTACAAAGTTAGTGTTCCTCTGTTGAGCCTAAAGTCAAGTTGTACTTTATTTGTCAGAACTGGAATAAAGCTCTATTGATGTTTGTGAAGAAGGACTTAGAGGTAATTATGAGGTTCAGTGCAATAGTGCGAGTGAGTGTGCGTGTGTTATCATAAATGTGGATATAGACTTAGAGTAATGCATATGTTTTACAAGTAACAGTGCTCTATTGGAGGTTTTCCTCGAAGGACATTAAACGTTTTAGCCTTTAAATCTTAAATACTTTATGTAGTGTAATGTTTACATTGGATCGGTAGGACAGATTGGTTAAGGATAAAAGATACCAAATGTCATATTTGTATCAAATTCTCTATATTTTATCATTTGATCATACAGTATGATTGTACATGTTCAGAACTGTGCGTAATCTCGTTTGTGTCCACAGATTTGAAAACTGAACAGCAATAGATCATTTTGAAGATACATGCAATATACACGAGATACTCTAATGTGCACACACACACTCATATATATATATGTATATGTATACAGAAACAGAGTGAGATCTTCTGCAGTATTCCTGAAGTCTCAGTTTGTTTTATTTGCTTTTCAATGTTGAATACGTTGAACATTTCCTGTCCCGTGCTGGTAAAGCTCTAGTTTGTTTGACGGTTAGAGGATCCAGCCAGTGGATCACAATGTGTCACTTCTGTCTGCTTGATCTGTCGGACTTGTATTTGTAGCACTGAGAACACTTAAGCTCTATTAAGAAAAAGAAAGAAAAATACCTGACCAAGTAGCCTACAATATGCACTGATTGTGTAATGAAGGCAAAACATATAACCTAACATTGCTGGTTGGCTAGTTAATGGAAGTACTTTTTTGTTATTTTCATGTACAAACAGTAAAAATATTTATCAGTGGCTTCGATTTCATGCTTACTTTTGCCTTAACATGGTTGAAAAGCCAAGGAAACGTTATATTTTTTCATCATGTAACATTTCACTTCTATCACTGTACATGTTACTCAGAAAATTAAAAAAAAAATTCTGGCAACGTATTCATTGTTTATGTTATTTTTCCTTCAACCTGTATGTACTGTATTGTAATAAAGAGTATATAATACATCATCTAGCAATACATGGTGCTTTTATGGTTCTACCAGGGTGTTTATGCAATTGCCTAACTACACTGTAGTTTTAATGTTGCTATAACAACTATTAAAATCGAACTTGAGACTATGCATAGTGCATAATCATTTTTAAACTTCTAGTTATATTCAATAAAAGAGAAAACAACACTGTTTTTAATGCATATATGAGACATAATACATTCTGCTGTTGTTGACAGTTCAAGGTGAGCATAATCTGTGTGACCTCTGAGGATTTGGATGGTTAGAATTATTGTCCGAGGATGATGGGGTTGGCTGTTGACATCCTGTTGGCGTCGTCCAGTAATGAGGTGCCAGAGGCAGCATTATTGGATACATCTCATAGGCAGGCGGTGGGGTACTTGGACAGACACCTGTGAGCCTGGGATCAAACTGTAGGAAAGTAGAGTTCAAAGTTAGACTGTCCTTAGCTTGGAGCTGCACAGTTCAATTTGAATTTATTACACTGTGTTTAATTGCATTACATTTTACAGAGCCTGTAAAGCTCTTTCCCATCTTTTTCCAGCACTCAGTAAGCTTTAGATTAGCACAATCACTGGAAACATCTGGAAATAGGAAACAATTGTGTGAGGCCAAGAAGCAATCCCGTACACAACCTTGTTTTATGTTTTAGTTTTTGCAACGATTAAGCCAACATAAATAAACCAGTGGTTCACTGGTGAGTTTAACAACAACTACTAAATGAGCCTTGTTGCTTTATTTTGCCAGACTCAGGCTGTCTTCCCTACAGTCTTTGTGCTAAGGCTGAGCTAACTGGTTACTGGAAAAGCTTTGTGTTTTCAAAATAAACATAAAAATGATATTGGTTTTCTTACTAGCGTGTAGGTTTGAAATTAATAACCAGTGTTGTGTGAAAAGTGTTTTTTCTCTCAAAAAAATTACAGTCCTCTCAAGACAATGTGGGGTGGAATTTAAACAGATTTACATAAAGGAAGAGGTCAAAACAACACATCCTAAACTGGGATGGCACAGAAATTAATTTCTCTTTAATTTATTTTTTCTGCAATTTAAATCTCTGTGGGACAAATATGGGTTTTTTTCATTTATCATTTGCTTATGCAGGCATATCTATTACAAAGATGTACACCATGAGAGCTTACATGCACTATATGAACAAAGTAATGGGCCACTTAGATATTACACCTAAATCTCAGCATCTCAGCCATGGTCACCCATGCCATTAGGCTCAATTTCTGCACATCATGTACCTCAGCATTTAGCCACCCCGTAACTTTATATGGTCTGCCATTTGCTGCATGGATTTTTTTTTGGCTCCTATACGCTTCTACCTTGCAATAAAAACCACTTTCAGATAATAGAACATATAGGAGGGAAAACATTCACAAACTGACTCGTGATGGTGGCATCTTGGGATGGTGAGATGCCTTGAATGCTTGGAAAGAAGGCAACTGGACTTCTTTTTTGGTTTGTGAAGAGGCTAACTCAAACAACTAATGGAGAGTCCCAGGTATTTAACCTTGGAGGTAGCCCTGGGGGTCATTGAGCCACTATTAATCATCTGAGTCGTTAGGGTCACATTTACTTTGTTTTACATCTTAACAGCTCAGATGATTAATAGTAGGTCAACAACCTTCCAGGCCACCTCCAAGGAGACAGCCCCACTAGAGAGTAAATACCCTGAACTCTCCATCTGCTGTTTTAGAACTCAAGAAGCCTCTTGAATGAAAGGTGAAATGTCTTCATAAGTCAAAAAAAGCAGCCCAGTTGCTTTCTTTTTAATCACTCAAGACTACCATTAGTTTGATGACTGTGAATCTACACAAGCTTATTAATGGAACTCCAGTTCTGTCTGTTACTCTATACCAGGTTTCACCATTGGAGTCAGATCAATCCTTTAGGCTCATAGCTCAAATTTATATGCAAAGTGATTCAGAGACTTTGGCTAGCTATAGAACTTGGTCACGCACCAGTGAGTATGGTGGTGGGAAAGCCACTGTGCTGTAGCGAGGAGGATGAATGTCATAATGTGTGTCCACTTCTGCCTGATCCTCTGACAAAGAAATGGGTGATGAAGAATTGATGTCATCTTGCATCGGTATGGTGACATTCTGCTCTTTTCTTTTTTGCATGGCTATAGAAAAAGAATAGTATAACAGCTACGGCAAGGACTAAGACTGGGAACCTGGGAACACATTAACACCATTTTAAGATTTAATTATCAGCAATTCCATTTGTATATAGAGAGTGTTTCTTGACCAAACAAGATAACTCACATATATTGAAGGATATTCACCACCTCAGTCATTGCTGGAATTGTGTCAATCTGCAGGAATTACTGCAAGAAAGAAGAAAGCCTTTTAAAGATGTCCAGTTCAATTCAATTCAATTCAATTCAATTCAATTCAATTCAATTCAATTCAATTCAATTCAATATAAGCGCCAAATCACAACAACAGTTGCCTCAAGGCACTTTATTTTGAAAGGTAAACCCCTACAGTAATACAAAGAAAACAGAAAACCCCAACAATCATATGACTCCCTAAGACCAAGCACTTTGGTGTCAATGGGAAGGAAAAACTCAGTTTTAACAGGAAGAAACCTCCAGAACCAGGCTCAGGGAGAGATGGCCATCTGTCGCCACCAGTTGGGGTGAGGAGAAGAAGACAGGACAAAGACACGCCATGGAAGAGAGCCAGAGATTAATAATAACTAATAATTAAATGGACAGAGGTGTATCAACACATAGTGAATGAACAAAGGTGACTGAAATCAACCACAATCCACTCATGTTGAATACAGACTTTCATTAAGTGTAATAAATCCTTGAAGTGCCAATCATTTAGGCTTAAATTTGTATTAACTTGGCAAAAGAAATACATATATTAAAAAAAAATTAAAAAATATAATGAAATGTATCATAGCATGCCACTCTACATGATAATATATAGATCTTCCTAACATAAATCCTAGCCATAAAGCTAACAAAAAGCATAGCGTCATAACGTAATGATGTGTCAGCCTTTACATAATGTTTTATGTGAGCACATAGGAACAGTTACTATATGAGACTTTAAGTACTGACTTTAAGTTGAAGGTCTATAACCTGTAGTGACTCTATTATATTTTACTCACAGTATTGTCATTTTAAAAATAGTTGAGAAACAAGAAACATTTGATTTGTTTCTCAGCAGCGTATAGAAGAACAGTATCTGACATTATGAGTTTTAACAGATTGGACCTATCATCCCATAAAAATGACACGTAGTACAACTGTAGGTAAAAAAACCAAACAAAAACAAAGTTGATTTTACATAATTTTTACATATGACACACCAATATGAAAACTTGATTTAAGCCTCATTATAATATTATAGTAGCATGAGCTTACCTTATTTCAAAATCCAAACATACAGAAACCGTCATGACCTGTCGGTTGTAATAAAAGATTATATGTCACTTGGGGAGGTGCACAGTGTGAAGAGCTTTTACAACAATATGGTCTTTCTTAAAGACACAGCAACACAGGACTGAATAAACCATTGTAAATTAAAGCTTTTAACCGCCATTTATAACCCTGTTATTTTTTTAATACAGGAATACATATTTATAATGGCACAATACGTCGTCATCATAGTGTTTCCCTTCACACACCTATCACAGATATCCTAATACAATTAATTATGGTTTCTCATAATTTTTTAATGCAAATAAATAAATAAATGTTAGAAAGACTGTCACTTCTAACACAATAAATTTTGCAGGACCACTGAGAGGAAAATTCTGTTTGCGTAAAGATGTTTACCATTTACTAATATCATTCTAACACCAAAAAACCACACATGAACAGGTGAGTCTTTAATACTTTGAGTCCTCCTTGCCTTATCATTTAAACACTTTTGTTTAAAATAAAATTAAAAAAACAAACAAACTCTTTTTTAAAAAGATATGTGATATTTAAAAATTTGGAAGCACTCAAAATATTTAGCTTTATTTGTAGTGTGTACATGTAGTTAACGCCTGTTAAATGACTTTTTCTTGTTTTCTGTTATTCCCCTTTTCTTGTGGGGATTGTATTCAGATGCTGAGGTCTGCTGGCATGCAGAGCTATTAAATACAAGAGAAAGTTTGAAGACCAAAAAAATTTTTTCAACTAAAAATATAAATTATGGAAACAGTTCACATATTCTATGAATATCTCATTTCAGATATTAATAATATCCACTCTCTACCGCTTATCCTTTTCAGGGTCGCGGGAGGTCTGGAGCCTATCCCAGCTGTCTTGGGGTGAGAGGCAGGGTACACCCTGGACAGGTCGCCAGTCTGTCGCAGGGCTAACACATTCAGACAGACAACCATTTGCACTCACATTCACACCTATGGGCAATTTAGAGTTTCCAATTAACCTATCCCCACTAACTGCATGTCTTTGGATTGTGGGAGGAAGCCGGAGTACCCGGAGTGAACCCACACAAACACGGGGAGAACATGCAAACTCCACACAGAAAGACCCCGGCCTGATGGTGGAATTGAACTCAGGACCTTCTTGCTGTGAGGCAACAGTGCTAACCACCGTGCTGCCCCATATTAATAACAATAATAACTTAAATGTATTAGTTTGTTGTGCAGTTTTCAATGGGAGAAGTTTTGTCTCTGTCTAAATTTGCTACGTTGTGGCATGTAGGACTTGTTCGACTGTAGACCCCTGAGTGACCTGACAAATTACTGCTGAATGGAGAGCAACGTGATCACCATATGAAACAAAAAGCTTACAATTAGTCATAAAAAATTAAACCACTGTGGAGCAGTCCCTGATATACCAGAAAATGTGTATTAAATATCACTGTATTAAATGCTGAACTTCAGTCCAACAGCACAAAGGTGGAGTGATGTCAGAGGTTAATAAGATAATTATTAACTTAATTATTAAGATGATGTGTGACTCAAATATACACAGTCTCAGTACTGTGATGCTGTCTGAATATTGCTCTGTCATAATGCCTTGACTTTTATATATGTACATATATAAATTTAACAGTCCTCCTCGGTCTTCCTTTTTAAAATTTGAATTTGTTGTAAAGCAGGATCATCAGAATGAAACAGCAAAAACAAAAAAACTACAAGAAAACTTTTCACCAAAACATATTTTACATATAAGTGCATTTAAGTAAGTTTGAACTGAACGATGTCAATACAGGATTCTTCCTCCTACAATGTGGAATTATAACATTTAATCTAATATAGACACCGAATGTCCCAAATGAAACTTATGACCACATATATGCACATATTTTGTAATGGATGGAAGAAGGCTTAAATGGTCATTTGTTGAGTTAGGGGGATGATGGTAGACTGATGTAGGGTGGTGGTGCTGGTAGTGATAGCTGTGGTAGTGGTGGTGGTGATGACTGGTTGATGTAGGGTGGTGGGGCTGGTAGTGGTGGCGGTGGTGGGGGCAGTGGTAACTGGTTGACGCAGGATGGTGGTGAAGGTGGGTTGATGTAGGGTGGTGGTTCAAGCTGAAAAACAGGACACATTTGATGAAGGAGCGTGCTTATTATTTGATTAAGAATAGACTCAGATAAGTACACAACATGAGCATCATCATCGTCATTACATGTCATAAATGCATGAATACTTACTATGTATGGAGGGGGTGGACTGACATTTCTTAAGTTGTACACAGGAGGCTGAAAATACAGTTCATAAATGTGAATTACTTCCTCCTCGTCCCTCTGTTCCTCGTCCACTATAGGGATCGTGTACACAGCGGGAGAATTATTGTGGCTAGCTGAGCAGTAGTGTCTTGGTTCTCTATTATAAGTTAGGCAACAAAATATGCACACAAAGATAGTGACAATCAACACAGGAACCCTGGAAAGAGAAAGGCACTTAATCATTAACTAACATTAATAAAATGAGGTGTTTGTATCAAGCTTGCCCTGAGAGGAAATACATACCAAATTATAAGATAGTCCATCAGATTTATCTTCAAACCTAAGTAAGGTTTAAGAAAAAAGAGCACTTGTCAAAAAATAAATACATTTTTGCTCCTTCTTTATGGATGTTATGCAATCAGGTGTTCACCAAGTTTTACCAAGGAGAAGTTCAAAGGTAGATTTTTATCTTCTCCTACTGTCAGACTACAACAAAAGAGTCTCGAAACACTTTATATATAATATGGCCTACGACTTAAGGTATAATTCCCCTGTAAGTAAAATGAATTTTAATGTATTTTATTTAAAATTACAATGTAATTATATTTATCTACAAATACTTAAAGCTGGGTACGGGAGACACTCATTTCCTGTATATTCCTTTAGAAAGTTATGTTTAAACAGTGATGACTTTATCATTATAAGGTCACACAGGCCTGTAAAATTTGATGGTATTTATTTTTTCTTGTAAGTTAGAAAGGGAGAACAGTCCTTATCAAATTTATATTAGTAAAATAAAAGGACAGCTGACTTAGAGAACATCCATCATGCACATCAGCATATTGAATATTAAACAAAGATGTAAAAAGGCAAGATTAATCCACTCCTTAACACAGCAAACGTCCCATAAAATAAGGTGTATTTACAATGTACGATGGGAATATAGTGTTTGGTATTCCACAAAATGACCACGAAATTTTACACTACTTTAAATTACTTATACAGTTCTTAAATTTATTTACCGTATAGTTTTTTCTTAGTTTCCTGTATAAACTTGACTTGCTGCCCCCCTATTTTATTCCATTATTCCTTCCTTTAAGTATTTGTAGCTTTATTTAATTACATTATAATTTAAAATAAAATACACTGAAATTCCATTTAATTACAGGGGAATTACACCTTAGTCATGGCATTCTAAACTTCGAACGATAGTTGTTTAAGGTAAAGCTAATTAACCTTTACGTTAAAACTTCATTTAACACAGATGTTTATTTGTTGCTAACACACTTTATATCACACCTCAGTTCAAAATTAAACCTCAACAGAATGTGGATCGAACAAAGTGGAAGAATACAGAAAGCGAGGACAATTACAAAACGTTTCTTTTTCATTTTAGATGACATGTAATGACAGGCCGTGTGTGACCAGGCTTCTCTTCGTGATATGGGCCTCGCTCAACAAAATCCATTACTAATAGATTCATCAAATGCATTTCCATTCTCAAAATGAAACTTACCTTCAGCTATATGCAGGTTAAGCAGGATGTTGGCTTATAACAATGTACAGCCTCATGGACTTGTTTAAGAAGCAGAAATCACCTAGATTGGAGCTACTGACGCAACTTATCATCAGTTATGCTCACACTGCACAGTATATTGACAGCTGTGCTGGACTAAAGTCCACTGCCATTAAAGGTAACAATATGAAGGTGTAATAAGGAAAGGGAATCACATTTGGGGTGGGGGGGGATAAGCAGACAAGGGAGAGCAAGAATCCCTGTTTCAGCTTGTTTTTAAGGAATGCAGTCGAGGTGTTGTTGAGACATGTTGGAGGAATCTGTACAGTGGCTGTCTGTACCAACAGAACTGCCATTCAACAGGCTAACTTTAAACCACTACAAGCTTGCGAGATTAAAAAATAAAAAAATAAATGTTGATCTCACATGCTTGTTCACAGTCTGTGAGTAACTGCAAGTAATATGAGAAGTTATTCTACCAAGTACAAGACACACTGTAATGTTACAG
>VVHJ01062908.1:0-12864 GCA_015107715.1 Tylochromis polylepis | reverse complement strand
ACCATAAGCAATGCCTTTTGCATCATATTTTAATACATTTCTAACAAAAATAGTGGTTAGCGCCACTTTAAAAATGTTTTTTTACTACTTTGGGGAAGAGCAACAAGCTGTAATGACACAACTGACATGCCACTGTGATGGGTTGGAAGACTACTTTTATACCCCCTAGGCAGTACCAAAAGACATCATACAGCTGTTATTCATAAGTTGATTTCACACTACAAGAGTTGACAGTAAAAAAAGGGGTTCACAACTGAAAGTAAAAAGGTATACAGTAAATATTAATTCATATTAGTTGACATAAGCATAAAACAATGTAAATACCATAAGAAAATTGTTTAAAAGTTATTATTTTTAATGTTTGTGTCATTTTATTCAAGAGAACTGGGATCTGTGCATTGCTAATTGGTTAGTAAGCCTTTTCTGGGATCGATTGGTAGTGGCTCCATCCTCCACTAGGGGGCTTTCGCGCTCTCTCCTCATTGCATTAAAGTACTGCATGAGAGAATATTTATAATCAGTACATTGTTAAGAGATGTTATGGGTAATCCTTCATTGTTTTGTGAGTTTTAGAAGCATTTTATTATAGTTTTTTTTTGAGTAGTTAGACATAGTGGTTTTGAGCCTCAGTTGCGTACTATATAATGGCCGTTAAGCTAACAGCAGGAGCTAAAAATGTGTCTATTATCATGCATTTTGTAAGGAAACCTGTTCAAATACAAATAGTAAGAACTTTATTATTATTATTTTGGTTTATTAATTAGCTCTTTCTTCCACTGTGTGACATTGAGCAGTATGGAATGTAAAATACTTATGTTCATTTTGATTGCATTAAACTACTGCATGAGAGAAGCAACTTAAAATCACTCTCGTGATTCCTTCCCCTGTTTTCAGGGGTGTAACACCACCACCTTATACTATTTACTACTGTCATGGTCCATCGTATGCTGCTCTGGTGGTTGTGTTTACCTTCTCTGCCAGGGCAGCGCCTGAGGTTTCTGTGTCATCCTGGATTCAAGCCCAGGCCTTACTCACCTGTTGCTCATTCCAGCTGATTACTCCTGGCAATATTTAAGGCCTTGGTGGAGTGTTGGTCTTCGCTGGATTGTTGTACTCTCTTCAGTTAGTGTCGCCCCAGCTGTTCTCTGGTGTTTGTTCCCGTGATCTCCTGGCTTGCTTCTCTAATCATTGTTCTCCTTTATACAGACCTCCCTGGACCCCCGCCTGATTCCCCGGACCCTGCCTGGATGAGCAAGAGTGTATGAGTGAAGCACAGTGGATTTTGGACTGAGTGTAGTGATTACCACAGACTGACTGAAGAGGAGCATGAGCGAGTGTTTCCCCACCACCCTGGATCTTCCCTTGGGACCCCTGGAACCCTCAACCTTCATTCACTGTATATATGTACATATTTCCCCTGGTGCTGTAAATAAACCCTGTTCTGCTTGCACAGCTTTTGAGTCCCACATTTGAGTCCTGCCTAGTGAACTCTGACAACTACAATAACTGCTTTTCCAAAAGGCACATCAAATCTTCCATGCATTTTAAGTCGTTGGCCATCTGGCTAAGGTGTTTTCCTGTTTTGGGTTCCACCTACCTCCGTTTCTGCTTGCTCCAGTGTGTGTTATTATTATTTAGTCACAGGCTGATAGTATAATTTAGATTCCTTAGAGCCCAGACTTTATATAAAAGACAAACATAACAACTGTGACATCAAGTCATGTTTTTTAAAACTTCAAGGTCCCCAGCTGTTTGAAATGAGAAATCACGTGGTGATGAAATCGAATGAGACTGAAAGCTTACTGTTATTTAAAACAGATATACTTTGCGATGAGAAAACTCTTACTCGTCATTTATTTATTCCAGTATTTTGTGCCATATTCTCCAGACATCAAGGGGCACATTTAGAGTAATAGAGAGTTAGACATGATATAAAGGCCTTTTGAAACCAATGATGGACTCTGTGCAAATACAAACAGGCTGCCTTTGTGCTCACTCAGGTGTCTTGCATTTGTAATATCCTTCATCCTGTCTTGGCTTTGGTGAATTTGTCTCTTTCAGGTGCTAATCCCCTGCATTCCCATATGGGAGGTTGATGTTACAGTCAGCTAAAACCTGCCAGATTTCTCCTGGAACAGCAGCTTTTAGCCAGTTGTTACCCCTGCCAGCTCTGTGTGTGTGTGTAAGCTCTGTTAGACAATGCTGTCTCAGCTTTCTCTACCTTTGGTAGGGCTGGTGTAATGAGCGCTATTTAACAGCTCTATGCTATGGTACACATGTGCCCGTGTGTGTGTGTGTGTGTGTGTGTGGGGGGGGGGGGTAATTTCTCTAGTCGGTAATTAATGGCTAATCTCTCTAAGTCAAACAAACAGAAATTAAAAGAACAGGCTACTCAGCTGAAGATCAGAACACGATTTCAGGGCTTATACCGCTCAGTGGAATTAGATCCTCTCTCTCTCACATAGACATAGACATATTCACAGCTTGTTCAGACCAGTGTGTAAATTAGCACGAACAACAGCTACACCAACAAGTCCCCAGTGGTTGCTGAGTGTTGTCTGAGTCAAGCATGTGTCAAGTCCAGCTTTCATTTTCCTGTGCAGGGCTTTCTAGTATTTATCACTGACTGGTTGGCTCCTTCTCTCTGCTGCTGCCATTGTCTAATGAGAGGGAAGGAGACAAATAGACAGAGACAGAGGTGAGGACAGAGAGGGAGACAGAGAGAGAGAAGGGACTGTTTAGCCAGTGTTAATTAAGTTTGGACAGGCTCTCCAGGGAACCATTATGAAAGTCTTATCTGCTAATAAGAAAAAGAAGACACTGTAATTATAGTTCTATATACAGGAGAGGAGGGGATGGTGAGAGGGAAGGAAAGTGCAGCCATGAGTGAAATATTGCTCATACATTAAGAGCTTTTGGTTCTTGCTGAGCAGTCCTTCTTTAGCTACGACTAAGGGGCCGAAATGGACGGTGGTTTAAAAGTAATACATAAGGACTATTGGAGGTATTTCAGTGAGTCATCACAACATAAAAAAACAAAACAAAATATTCAACTGTGTAGGTTTTTTTTTTGCACTGTGGGTTTGAGGTTTATTGCTGAAAATAACTACATAATTGGATGTTAATTGTAGGTTAAAATGACGGCGTCCTGAAGAAATCAGTTTAAACACAAGAAAACATGAATTCATTATTGGTATTCTATATAAATGCTGGAATGTGTAGCTGACCTGCTGTGCACTGATTAAAAGACTTAATTAAAACAGCAGTTCACTAGTAATATATCAACTGAAGACGTCTTCAATTTTCTCTATATAATAAATCCCAAATGATGTCCTTCCTTACAAGAAACTTTGCTGAAATTAATTATAAAATATTTAGGAATGAACTGAATTAAAAGTTGATGTGTTTTGTTCTTGTTTTAACGAGGTGATAAAAGTTAGACATTTCAGAGCAATGCAGCAGTGAGAAGACAAGTTCTTCTTGTTTCATATCCGGCAAACCCTCATTCATTTATTTGCCTCTGATTTTCTTCTTTTGTGTCGAAGTTCCAGAAGTATCACCCGGTCATCTCACTTGCACCATCTTTTCAGGATTCATAGAATAATGGTTCACCAGACTGGCTAACTTGCACTGTCTACACTCCTTGACTTTGTGCTGTCCTTTTGGCCCAATCCCAAGAAAGAAGAAGTCCAAATACACATATAAACACACTTATCACCACATAAACAGAACTGTATGTAGCCGTTTGTCTTATGGCATGAATTTCAAAGGTGTTTTCATCATATCACAGAGATGCAAGATTAATGGGTTACCAAAGTATCCTGAACCTAAAGCTGCAGTTATCAGAGTCACAAAAGTGGCTATGTGACAGGAATCGCCATGGTAAATCAAGCTGCTAATTTAGTCTGCTCAGGAAGAGGTTATACTGTTTTTTGTTAAATATTCAGCATGCTTCTTTCTTGAAAAGATTCTTTACAAGCAGAATAGACTCACGATGAAGTGAATGAATGATGTATGCAAACTGATATCATTCTATCAGTGGCTGTGAACTAAACTAGGTATTTACAGTAAAGTAGTAAAAATTTTGTATGTGACTTCCACCAACCTCTGGCAAAAAAATTAAGCCAATAACTGCAGCTCCTCTAATGTCCATTAACGCCAGTCTGCATAGACTACCATTTTACAGCAGAAGCTAATGTGCTTACAGCCTGGTAAAGAAAATGTTTTGGCCTCTACAGCAAATTTCTCATTTCATAGTGGGTGACTTATTTATTGTTTATTTTTTGTAACTCTCCTATTAATGAACTGTGTTACTGAGTCTTTAAGTTGTACATTATTAGCCGTGTGACAACTATAACTGACAGATGGATACTTACAGGCAGCTAGCCTCTCGGTAGGCTTGTCCTCCACATATTGGAAACACTGATTTGGACCTCTCAACCATATTTGTACTGTTGGCATCTTTTAATTGTAAATATTGAAATAATATGGCCTGCCTTGTGATACACCCCGTCCAATACGTCTCTGCTCTGTTTCTGATGTGTGAAATTTGAGCATTTCACTTGTATGTTTCTTAGCACTAATTACCAATTATCTGTGTCTATGTGTTGTACCTGTGCAGTCTATGGATGCACTTTGCTCACCACGCCTGCTAGTGTTAGCCGATTACTTAGCCCTCCATCTTCTCATTTAAATATAGTAGCTTCTGGCTCTAAATCGAACAAACACACAAACTATGAAGCCTGGTGATTATCAGCTTTCTTTGGTACCCATTTTCTCTCTTTTTCAGACCAACTGATGCAAAGCATGTCTCTATCCATCCATTCTCTTCCTCTTATCCAATTCAGGGTGATGGGGGGGGCTGAACACTATCCCAGATGCCATAGAGCGAGAGGCTGGGTACACCAGTCTGTCGCCAGTCTGTTGCAGGGGTAACACAGAGACAACCATTTGCAATCACAGACAATTTTAGAATCACCAGCTAACCTAAGCCCACTAACTGCATGTCTTTGAGAGGATGCCAGAGTACCCAGAGAGAACCCACGAAAACACAGTGAGGAGATGCAACTCCACACAAAAGGCTACGGTCAGGTGGAGGACATGAACAAAGGACTTTCTTGCTGTGACACAACAGTTCTAACCACTGTGTTGCCCTAAATGGACCAAGGAGTCTAATGCATGTCGGAGTCAATGGGTCTCACAAAACCCCAAGGCGCAAAGCAAGCCAGCTATACAAAACAAGAAAGAAAAGAAAAAGAGTACAAGACTAGTTTTGGATCATCAAAATAAGGTGCAGTCCCATTTCTATAGGCCTTTGAAAGCTACCACAAGCACTTGAGTGAACATTACGATTGGGCCATAGTCTCTTCACACTTCACCTTGGAGCCATGGATTTGGAGTTTTCCGGCTCGTTTTCACTTGTCTTCATGCCTATCGTACCTTACAAATGTGCCAGACTTAGCAATCAACTTTTTCGTGACTTTGCGTCATGCATTTAGGGCAGTTATTCAAAACTATGGAGAAAAAAAAATTCCCATTATGATTCAATATAAATTAGGTAAGAAGATTGATATTACTTTTATAGAAGACTGATACTTTTGATCTGCCTAGAAAGAAAAATTGCTTGTGGCTTTTTGAAAAATAACATTATTGACCATACAACATAAGCATCGGACAGCTGGGGATTTGAGACAGAAAACAAATATTGCTGAGTACAAAATTGTGTTATTGTCTGACAGAATTTTGATCTTAAAAGATAAATTTTAAGATAATGAGATCAAATTAATAATGTACAACCATTTGGCTTTGGTAGAGTACCCAGCCACTCAGATCATCAAGCCTCTGGCCACATATCACACAAGCTTGCCTGCTCTACGTTATTTACAAAAATCCCTGGGGAAAATGCAGATCTGATGCTCGCTGTATTTCTTGGGACAAATTCAGGTATTCCAAATGTTGTCAGATGCTCCCTACTATAAGTACTACAAGTTGCCAGGCAACAGAAGATCTTATTTCTTGTTAAATAAATTTTCTTGTATAATATATAATCCATTTGCAGAACATGATGACCAGTCTGAATAAACTACAGGCAATTTCAACAATATGTTTCAATTTTCTGCTACTCGCACTAGTTGTAATAAGAACCTACTTTCATTACGTGTGCATCACAATTTACAGATCACAGTGGAAAGGTACAAAAAACGATCGCTTAACTGTAAACGGTTAAATGACTTTTTTCCTGTAGATGGAGAACCCACAGTTAATCATTACAGTACACAATATAGATATATGGTTTCTCTGTAGCTCCTGAAATAAAAGTCTCAATCCATTTCTGCCACCTCTTAGTTTTATAAGCTCAGAAATCCTCCGTGTCTGACCTGCTCCAAGCTTCCTCCCGCCTCCTCATCCTGAGCTTCTGTAGGCCGCTCTGTCAACAGTTTGACCTTCAGTGTCTTCCTGCAATACATTCTGCAGGAAGACACTGACCTGTCACATACTGACACGTTCACCTCCCTGCTGTGCAGTTAACCTTGCAACCCCACATCCACCCTCCTCCCCTCCCTCTCCAGGTGAACTCCCCACTGCATTTTTTTCCCTGCACAAATGAAAATTGAAGCCTCTGTGAGTTATGACCTCCCAAACAGCAGACTTCTCTGTTTTCTCTCTGTCAGAGCCTTCAGTCAGCCTGTTCCCCATCCCTCATCAATAAACCTGATGTTATAACAACGGGAACATACCTGCTGTTATCCTTAGAGGCAGGTTCCAGCCTGCTACCCCTCAGTGTGTGTAACATGGCTTGTTGGATACAAAGGAGGTTTTCTCTTCAGTTATCTATGAGTGGCACAGACACAGTGAGGTGAAACTGCTCTATTCACTGGTTGTTATCACTTAACTTCCCTTTTAAAGGTACTTGTCAGGAAAATCTTAGTGAACTTCCCACAGTTTTTATGTAGATTTAGTGTCTCCTCTCTTCATCATGGCTCTGTACCGCTAGTCTGTACAGAATCGCTTGTTCAGTTTGTTACTGAATATAACCCGAGTCTTCTTTCATCGTCAGTGAATATGCCAGCTTGGTGAAGACCCCTATGGCATCACACTTGAACATAGTGGGTACCCATTTTCAGTTAATGTTATGAACAGGCCTTTTTTAAGCTGACTTGTGGTCTTTTGTTCATTTCTTAATCTAAACCAAACAGAGAGTGAAAGTGAAAAGAAAATACGAGATAAAGACAAAATTAAGCTAATTAAAGCTAAAATTACAAAAACAAAACTTCCACAGAGGGCACAAGCTACAGTCTTCTTAATGACATTCTGGTGATTCCAAAAACAATGGGTATCAATCCGCTGCCGTAAGAGCCTCCACTCTTCCTGGGAAGGCTGTCAACAGGAAACCTGGCTTGCAGTCAGTGTTGCAATTCATCCCAAAGGTGTTGGTTGGAGTGAGGTCGGAGTTCTTTGCAGGCTTGGTCACATTCTTCAACACCACCCCAGAAAACTTATTTGGAGCTGACCTTGTACACGGGGAAGCTCTATTTTAAAAGAAAGTATTTAGAATAGCCTGCGTCAGACTGGCAACCTGTCCAGGGTATACGCCACCTCTCACTGTATGGTAGCTAGGATAGGCTCCAGCCTCCCCGTGGCCCTGATAAGAATAAGCGGAACAGAATGGACAGATGGATATTTATAATCGCATAGACTGAGTGTCCAATAATAGCAAAAAATGTCAAAGCACTTTATGCTACCAAGCACATTTGCCTTTTGATGTATTCATATGACATTTTACTCTGTGCACTATATGACAAGTAATGTTATATATCCCATCTGCATCACTGTCTAGGGATGTGCATTTTATCCACAACAGGAGGTCTGATGAGAAGATAATATTGTAGACAAGTAGTAAACAAAGGGGGAAGAAAGGTTCCAAAAAGAAAGTTTTATTAATACAATTATCCAAAAATAACTAATACTTGATGTGGAGTCATTTTAATCATGTACCATTAAATTGTGCCTCAGCTTCACAAAAGGCTATAGCATGATGGTTGCTGTGATGAAGGAGATTGTGGCTGACAAATTTGTATTTATTTGGCTTTATTTTGCTTTCTGTTACACCACTATCCACCCATTCTCCTCAGTTTGGTTATCTAGATTCCAGTAGCTATACTAAATTACAAATAACTACAAAATAAGCACATGTACTCACAAAAAAGAATAATATAACAGTTTCAACAGCACCAAAAGGGAAACACAGTTACATGTGGTTTATTAAACATTAGGTCTCTCAGTTTCTGGTCCCTCAGAATTGCCTGAGATAAAGTGAGTTGCAGCAGGATGAATATGTTAGTGAATCAGTGCCCTTGAGTTACACTGTCAGAATCCCCGAAGGAGGAGGAGGAGTGGCAGTAATCCTTCACTCTAGTTCATCAGTTAACCCAGTGGTTCCCAAACCTTTTTTTGCTAGGCCCCCCTTTGTTTTACTTGGGAACCACTGAGTTAACCAAAGACCTTATGATTTATTTAAAAGCCTTAATCTTCGCCTTGTACACACTAAGTGCACCCACAGTTTTATTTGTTGTTCTTTATCACTCACCTGGCCCGTACTCAGAGTTCATACCTGAATTCTCAGAGTTTTTAGTGCCTTAGATAATTTAGTGCCTAGTTTAGATAAAATATTTATAGGCACAACTATAAGAAGATAGCAGCCTGAATGCTGCTTTAATTCTTTGGTAGATGCAATTGATTTCTCTTAAAAGGCAAATAAGCAGACTCAGCATCTTAACCACACTCTCTTTCTTTTCCTGAGTTATGACGTAGAAACTCAATATTACATAGTTTTTCCCAAAAACCTTTATTTTATCTGACCATGTCCTGATAACTTTTAAAATTTACAATAATGGATTACATAGCATTGAGAAATAAATGTCATTACAGCAGCTGTCTGTCTCCAAGTGCTGAAACTAAATTTAAGAAAGTGAGTTCTCCTTTGTTATTTTCTACCTAACTTTAGCCATACAGACATGGAGTCACAGTCTCTGTAGCTCCTCTGAAAAAGAAAGCAACAAATCAGAGAGGTTTGACCCCTTGGTCAAACTCATAAACATGCACCATAAAGCAGATAACTTGTAACTGGAGAGGACATGGGCCTTTGCTAATTAAGAAGATCTGTCTTTGGCCCAGAGAAATAATTTGTTACTTTATTACAAAAAAAAGCTAGGGCAGAAAACAGGAACAACGCTAGTTTTTGTTTTCTCTTCTTCAGCACTGTAGCCAGACTGACAAAGAGTCAGACCTCTGTTGAGCCCTATTTTAAAAAAGTGACCCAGAACTTTCAGTACACACTTTAATTTTCATTATTTTGATTATTGTAACTCACTTTTCACATGCATCTCTCAGTCCCCCAAAACCCATCTCCAACTGGTGCAGAACGCAACAGCAAGACTCTATTAAAAACTAGTCGACACTCACATATGACACCCGTTCTTGCTGCCCTTTACTGGCTCACAGTGAAATTCAAAATCCTATTGTTAACATATAAAGCTCTACATGGACAGGCCCCTAATTATATATCAGTGCTACTGAGACCTTATCACTACAACTGACTTCTCAGGTCATCTGATTATGGTCTAATTGTTCAGTGCTCTTACTTTAAAACCAGAGACAATCAGACTTTTGAGGCTGTAGTGCCCAAATCTTTGGAACAGTCATCCTCAGCCTATCAGGTCAGCTCAACCTGTGATTTGCTTTATAGTCATCTTTATAGGTTAGCTTCCCCTTAATATTTCTCCCATTATTTGGGTCATAGTTTTAATCTGTTTACGTGGTTCGAAGAGTGTGTGTTGGAATGAATGATGGGGGAAGACGGACTCAAACCTGAGCAGTTGCTCTCCTGCCATGTGGTCACCTGCTCACCTACTGAGCTAAAGTAACACCCAAACTGTGAAGCACTTTTTTACTGTGTTTAAAAAACTTATTTAGTACTAAAAACTAATACTAAAAATTGGAGCTGCCCTTTAAGAACTCACCTGAAATTGAAAGCATTAAAAACAAAAAAAGCTTCAGATAACTTCTTTACAAAGGAACTGTGAACCCCTCCGACCCCACTCAATTCATGTATAGGCATAAGTAGACATGCTGCAGTGGGTAATACAATGGGACCAATATTACTTTAACCAGTGCCCTGGTGGGTTTTCGCCTTGAGGCCCTTTTTTATTTTGATTGCTAATTTTCGATTATAATTAAACCTGCATACAAGCTGTGACTTTTAGGATCCCCAGGGCACCTGCTCCATTAACCCTCTAAGTCAGGGGTGGTGCTTGAAATTCCTAACCAGAGTATGTGGTAATAGGCTCAACAGTGGGGAAATAACAAGATGCAGCACTTTACCAGAAGATGGCACTGTGTGATACACTTTGAGAGATGACAGATCTCGGTACCATCAAAAACATTCAGAAAAGTTCTCAAAACTCTTGTTTATAATCTTATATAATGCATGCAGTGGTTTGCAGAAGATTAGATTCTATCACATTGTTTCATTTTTCACATCAAAGTTTTGTTAAAAAGAGGAATATATGACCACTTGTTACATAACGCTGGAGACGTGTGGCTCCTAAGGCTCTACTTCTTGGGAAATATGTGATCATGTTTTTCTAGTAATTCTGAGTGGGTGTAAAATTCTCCAGAATCAGATTAGTGGCTGCAGACAGTGACAGCAATGGTACATAAAACTCAAATATAACTCAGTAGTGACGGGAAGAAATTTTGATAATGCAAGCTGTGACTTTATATAAGACATAAGGGGGGCACTTTCAGTGGCACTCTTAAGCTAAGATTGTGAACTTTGAGCTCTTTAGAGCGCTGAATTCTGTGGAAACTATGAAGGACAGCAGGACAGAAGCACTGAAGGATGATTTACTTTCCAGACATCATACAGCACACCCTGACTGACAATGTGCTATGGCCAGTCTTTCCGTTCCTGTGACAGCACCATATAAAACAGCCCTATTTTCCCATGATCTCCCTGAAGGGTTCCCTCCACTCCACTCCACTCCATCTCACATTACAACCTCTCTCTTCTAACCATGCACACATATTATCTTTTCATTTGGCACTCCTCTACTCTTTCACCTTTCTCCATTTATCAGTCTATCAGCATTACACTTCATTTTCCTCTCCTATTTTTGTATCTGTTTCCGCAGCTGGTGTTCTGACAACAAGACAGAGGCGTGATCGTGTTAATTGGTGTCAAATCATTACCTGCTTGACTAGACATGACTTCACACGCACCGACACACACACGCACACACACACATAAAAGAGAGTGTTGAATTAGCTGTAGATCAGGGGCTGTAACCGTGTATAACATTTGCCATATGGTCAATTAAAAGCCTAATTATGAAACAATTGAATATATTTTAAAAGCAAGCATTGATGTTCATTACCCACTTAATCATTTTCCAGGTTATATAATATATTCCAGAAGGCATTGTCTTAATGAAATGCTGGGAAGGTCACCATAGAGCTAACACACACATACATACATAACACATCCACTGATACAATCCATGTGTGCTGCATGTGTTGGCATTGTGGAAAGAAAAAAATACACAGAGTACACATCACAAGAAACACCTGGTTTATCTTATTGGAAGGAAATGGAGGAAGCATCTGTGCAACATCAAACAAAGTCAATTCAGTAAACTTACAGCTGATCGAAGGCTAACAGCAGCAGTTAGCCTAGAGCGTAATTTGCATGTGTAGTGAAAGATGGTGGTACTGTCTATCATAGTTAAAGCTAAAAATTAAGTGACAAATGCATCAATTCAATTTTATTTATATAGTTTCAAATCACAACAACAGTTGCCTCAAGGGGCTTAATATTGCAAGGTAAAGACCCTACAATAATGCAAAGAAAACAGAAAACCCCAACAATTATATGACCCCCCTATGAGCAAACACTTTGGCATTGCCATTGTACATGTACAACAAAATTGTGGGTGCTTCACACCAACTGTGCTGAATAAAATATACATAGTAGACAGCAGGAATAAGTAGCAAACAGGAGAAATATATACAAAAATAAGAGAAAAGCACACGTTAGAGAACAAAATAGTTGCAAAGTGCTTGGAAGTAGTGCAGAGAAAAGACTTGGTATGAGTATAAAGTCCACGTGTGAGTGGCCTGAGTGATGAGGGTTACATGGCTCAGACTGGTGAGGTGGGTGAGCAGGAGTGGGGATGTGCAGGGATAGTGTTTGTTAACAGTCCGAATAACCCAGGGGAAGAAACTGTTTGTGAGTCTAGAGGTGTGGGACCTGATTGACCTGAGGCGCCAACCAGAGGGCAGTGAGTCAAACAGGCGATGGGTGGCATTGGTGTTATGGGTCCAGGTGAGATCAGCGAAGATGTGGTTGCCCAGAAATCTGAAGGTGGAGACATATTCTACCCATTCTCCATTTATAATCTCCATCAGAGATGAGCCCAACCAAGTTGGTGGTGTCTTCAGTATACTTGACGATGAAGTTATTTGGGTGGGTTGGTGTGCAGTCAATGGTGTACAGGACATACAGTAGGGGGCTGAGAATGCAGCCCAGCGGCGATCCGGTGCTGACAGTGGGGGTGAGAGATGGGGGCCAAGTTGGATTGATTGAGGCAAGGAAAGGTTTGACATAAATAGGCTGCCATTAAATTTAAACAAAACAAAATACATAATATTTTTATATATATCCTAGATACTAGATATCCTAGAATCTAGATATCCTAGATTTTTATAACTTTTATCCTTCAAGCTCGGGTCCTCTACCAGAGGCCTGGGAGCTTGAGGGTCCTGCGCAGTATCTTAGCTGTTCCTAGGACTGCGCTTTTCTGGACA
>VVHJ01062903.1:0-24616 GCA_015107715.1 Tylochromis polylepis | reverse complement strand
GTACAGGGCATTGAAGATGATAACAGTGGGTGGATTATATTCTTAAACTTAGTTACAGCGCTTTCAGAGAGACATCTACTGTGATAAAGTCTACTCTCCACTGCTGTGTAATCAATTGTTGTAAATGTAAATGTTATCAGGAAATGATCAGACAGGAGAGGGTTTTCAGGAAACACTGTTAAATGTTCATTCATGTCTTTGGACTCTGGAGACGAGAGAACGCAGAAAGGTCCCGACAGGCAGCAGTGACCACCACATCACTGAGTCACTGCTAAGTATAACACACACAGACAAAAAAAGCTGGAGCACAGACCTCCTGGAAGCTCCAACAGTCACCAACAGCACAAACATGACAGAGAGGTCCTTCTCACTGACTTGCTTGCAGAACTGGAACTGCAGTTTTGCACTTCAGTATCAGTATCAGCTACCCAGAGGCTGATGCTGTAAGCATGTTTCTGCTGCAGAGCTGGACATTTTAAAATAGGAGTCAGTGAGGTTTGCCTCACATTTACGGCCATCCTCAACACACATACACACATACACACAACTGTTTGGTTTCGGGGTAATATTAATTTATTTTTAATGTAATTAAAAAAAATTTTTTTATTGATCTTTAAGATTTTTTAATATAGAATATTAAGGTCCAGACCAGGGAGGAAGCATGAGAGTCCTGTTTTACACAAATGTGAAAAAAGAAAATCACAGAAAGCATTGGCATGGTTAGCAGAAAAAACAAAACAGCTTTCAGGACTTTAGCAGACCTTTTTCAATTAAAATTATGTAACACGCACACAAAGAGTATAAAGGGAGTGGCTTCATATAGTTAATAAAACTCCGATCAGAAAGATATTAAGGAGAACACTTTCTAACAAGAAAGAATAAAAAAGAAAAGCTTTTTTTGTCCCTTAAAGAGGACAGAGCACTGACTGACTGACATTTATCTCCTGGAGATCCAGTGTCCAGGCCAAACTTTATTCTGGTCATAGAACATGAGTCTTACCCTTAAAATGTTGGTTTCCAACCAGACCCAGCACTTAACAGGAGTCAGCTGAGGGTAATGAGCTCAACTCAGGCCAAAGAGTTTTGGGTGCTCATGTTTCCCCCGGGAAACAGTTCATATCAGAATTTATTGATAAATTCATTCACTGAAGTATTTTACACAGTTTTAATTAAACCACAAGAATGAACATATATCAGGAGAGAGTACCTGAAAGAAAAAGGCTTTAAGATTCTGTATGTCACATTTTTTGGTATTAGATTACTTTGTGAGCACTTTTTTGAACCCTCAGCCTTGACATTAGATTTTTTTAATAACCTCTGTTTTCTCAAGCTAGAAATGACCATATTTGGATGAGAGACTCCAGTGCTAGGATCCATGAAAAGAAGCTGTCACATGACCCTCTAAAAAACATGACATGTCTGAGTTTAAAAAGTTTTTGTGTTTGCCTTTCGGAGGAGGAATCCGTAAAACCCTCGGAAGTAAAGGGCAGTTCTTGTTGTCACCTGCCGGGAACACCCAGAGAGCAAGCGGTTACAGGCGTGAACCCAGGCCAGCCTCCACGGTGTCTCTGAGCACCACCTGCTGTGGAAACCAGGACACTTATTAAGGTTAACTATTCATCTCCATGTCCTCCTTTGTGCCTCAGCCTCTTTCCCTCAGCTTGGTTTACTCGTGTGTCCTCAGCTGTTTTTATTTTTCCTGAATAAAAGCTGCTCTCGGGACATAAAGGAGCCGTCTCTGGTTTCACAGGCGATTTTGGCGATGAAGTGATTAAGTGATTTTGAAAGTGATGTGGGTGGGTGTGGCCTTCCTAAGCTGGTGAGAGAACTGGCCTGCTTCCTGCTGCATTGTGCTCTCTTCACTTTCCACAGGTCACTTTATGACCAGACTGCACATAGTTTATGATCGAAGGTAAATCTATTAATTAAAAGTATGTGTAAGAAGCAAAGAATGATTAGCAAAAGACTAAAGACTCTGATTTTACCGAGACTGCTTTAACCCTGGAGATTTACCCACCTCCAGTAAAACCAGTAAGGAAGTGCCAACCAAAAGCTGCAGTTCCTATAGTGGCCACTTGAGGCTGGCTCCAAAGTGACTCAGTCCCAGTAGACTCACATGTTAAAATGCTCCAGTTCAGAGCAGAAATAAACATGTTTGCAGACTGCTACTAAAGACGATTTTGGTCTCTATGGCTAATTTTACCCAAGTGGGTGAGTTTTTAGGGTAACTCAACTAATCCAGCTCTGGTGAACTGTAAAGTCTGGCTGCTTTGAGGTGGATGCCCACAAGGCCAGGAGGTTGTACTGACTTTACTAATAGACCATTCAGGAGACTTGTGTGAAATTCTAGTATTTTATTTATACATTACTTCAAAATAAGTAGTTCCAGGGGCATAGCACCCCGTTTGACAGCCATTTTGCCCTTTTTGAAGCCTCCATCGAAATGACTGGGGACAGAGACATAAGGTTAATTTCACTAGCAAGTGGCCCAGTGTCTGCCTGTAAAAAAATCAAATTAAATAAAAGTCTGGTTTTACTAAAAATAAATAAAAAGCCACATGATGTAAGGGTTGTCCAACAACAGGAAATTCAGTGATTTGACCTCACATGTTGAAGTGTCCGTGAGCAAAATACTCATCCTCAGATTGCCCTGATGGACTTGTCTGAGAGTTAGTAGCATAGAATAAAAAGCATTTTACATACACATGTGAATGTGTGTATGATTGGGTGAATGTGGCTTGTAGTCAAAAAAAAAATGCTGTCTGAGAAGATAATGGAGATCTGAACTTCACACATCGATGCCAAAACAGGAAAGAAAAAATGAGAGCGGGGTAAAAAAGGAAATAAAGGGAAAGAGAGCACTCAAATACTTCAGTGCAGCAATACAACTGAGCATTTGGGATTTGATTCAAGTAAAAGTACAGAATCAATACTTAAATGAATACCTGCAGCTTAAACTTTATGTTCACTGTGTAAAGTGTCACTGCTCTTCATATTAGGCCAGTTTTAAATTTCAGCTACAAGTTGTTTTTCTTCTCATGTGTATAATTAGTTTTTTTAATATTGTGTATCAAGACAGTCTCATGAGATGTTTTCACAGAATACAATCATTGTTGTGCAGTAAAATGTGCTAATAAAAAGTAGGCTGCCCTTTGTGAAGCCTGGCTGCCTTCTCGGTGTTAGATTACTGTATTGTTGAACATCATGCTGAATAAATTACTACAACTTCATCATTATGTGGCAACTGCGATACTTATTTGTACCTAATCATTCAACTTGTTCAGTCACAGGAAATAAATGATAGATGATAAAATAGAAATGATTCAGAAATAATAGCTACATAATTAGCTTCTGCTGCCCAGCTTCTGGTTTACAGTCAATCACAAAGAAAGTGTTTGGTTTTTTTTTCAGGATTTGTTTTTAAAGGGGTGGCAAGAACTAGACAATGCACGTTCTGAGAAATCAGAAAAATTAGAAAACCTTATCAGATTTATGTCTTGATGTATGCTCAATCATCCAGGTAAGGAAATCCCGAAAAGTTGATTCTGTCATTGATCATTGATCAGTGGCCATCAGTACCATTCACAGAGAGCTGGAGAATGGCTGATCAGTGATCTTTGATCAGTGGTTGTTGATCAGTGGTCATGACAATTTGCATATTAATGATCAAGGAAATGACCTCACAGCCCATTGTTCATTCAGTGGTGCTAGTTTCAGTCATTGTGCAAATGTACTGTTTATGAGGCTGGGGAAACCTGCAGCCAGCTGAGACTGAAGAAGTCACTTGTATGAGTGACGAAATGTTTCTCCCACTGAAAACGCTACGTCCAGATGAACTTATCAGATATAATAGAAAATGCAATAAAATGTAATGGAATAATAGTGGCCAGACCTCCTGCCTCCATAAACCTGCATTTGGAGATGTGCCTGCTCGGTAACAATTCAGTGGCTGCACTGAAGCATGAGCGACTAATCTATGCTTTAAATAATCTAATAATGGTAGAGAGTGGCTCAAACCACTGCGAGGTGGTCACAGAAAAAAATAAAGCACCTACTGTTGCATTAATATGACAATACAATTTTGGTCTGACAGCCAGATTATTACTCCTGATTTGTTCCTCACTTATTTATCCGTATTTAGAACTGAGTTGCATGGATACACATTGATGGTTTGGTCTTAAGAACAACTAAACAGAATCAGTGATATACTGATTTTTCTTTAGTCTTCCTAGTTTTTTAGGTTTTTTTTCTGTGTTCTTTAGTTTTTCTGTGTCACTGGTGGTGTGATTGCTTTTTCAAAGGTTTTTTTTCTCTTGCAAAAAGTCAAATCTGCAGAGGAACAATGCTGGGCACGTGGGGCTGGTGAGAAAAATGAATCCACAATGCTCAAACTGAATTTAAAGAAAAGACTGAAGTGTAGCAGCGAGAATATTCCAGAGCGTGCAGAAAGGCTTCAACTAGAGATGTGGAAAGGAAATATTAAATGTATTTTTTAAAGGATGAGAAAAAAAGGAGGGTGGAGAAAGATGGCACGATAAACAGAGAATCGTCTCTTCTTTCTGTATCATGTCGCAGGCAGAATGCCCAGTTCTTCTTCACAATAGACATACCTCCTGTAGCCCCCCCTCCTCCCCATGTTCTCAGGCTTTGTCTGGAGGTGGGACAGAACCTGAAAGATGTTTTGTTTTGGCCGAGGCTTATAAATGCATCAAAGCCTCTTCCAGCTAGCTCATCTTCCCAAATCTGCTTCTCCAGAAGATGCGGCACAACTCGGACGCAGCGGTGAGTTTCTCCGAAGCATCTCAGAGGATTTTATTCTCAAGTCTGAGAGCAGTTTAGGTTATTTTTTAAATGTCTGCATCAATGTTTGATGCAATTTTTAAAGACTAAAAATGTTTAAAAATTCAACTACATGTTTCAGCCAGACTGAAATCTTTTTATATAAATGAAAGTAAAAATTGTGTTTTTAAAACATTTAAGGTTTTTAGTTCACAAATCTTTTGTTGGACTATGAAATGATCATTTAAAAATGATTTTTTGAAGGAGACCAGGATGTGTCCGTGAGGGAATCGTGTTGAGGAAACAGAGTGTCCACTGTTTTTTTCGTTAGTGTTTGTCACATATTTTGTGAATGATTTTATATCTGTGTGGTGTGCCACAGGAACCAGCGCTGGGATCGATTTAATGCTCTTCCCGTCTCTACTCGGGGCATAAAAGTCACAGACACGGTGTCTCTTAGCATTTCTGTGCTGATGACACATGCTTGTACTTAAACACGCCAACCCTGGGATGCTGAGTTCTTTTAATAGCTGCCTTTTTCAAGAGCATAATTTTATTTAGTTGATAAACAGAAATCTGTCATCGTTTGTGAACACATTATTCCATCAGCTGGTTCCCTTCACATCAAGTCTGTTGCAGAGTCTTTGATTTCTTGAATTTTTTTAATTTCTTCCATTTTGAGCAGCACACCCCAAATCTAAAGCAGTCATGTTTAAATAGTTTCAAAAATAATATCTCATTTAATATAAAAAAGGACTATTTTGTGCACTTTTATCTCATCGGGTCTGAATTACTTTAACGGCCTGTTTACTACTGAACATGAAATCCACTGAACACAGCACAGAACTCAGCTGCCAGATTTCAAGAGATGTGATCACGTTAGTTTTAGTATCTTTACACTCCCAGGATGTTTGACCATAGATTTCAGGATTCTACATTTCTGACCTCTAAGTACCAAATGCATCACACAGACCTGGATTTCTCTGGGCAGAGGTCTGTTGTATGTTCCAGGGCAGAGTTGCCCCATGCATCACCTCTGCTGAGTCAGAACTTTTCTAAGTGTCTTCTTAAAACAGATTATCACAGAGTGTTATATCATTTGTCTGTTATCATGTTACTACCATCAATAATCATTTCAACAAGTATTGTATGCAAGTTGGGGAGTCAAAAAAGAAAAAACATTTTACAAATGTTACAGACATTCAGATGGAGTTGAGTTAACTTACTCCTTACCTCCGGGGCTTTATCCTCTTCTTCCTTCTCCAGATGCTGACGAGGTTGCTCGGACTGCTTGTCCTGTCCTCCCTCTGCTCAGCCATGTGGGTGCAAAACTTCACCAGACAATACATGAGTGAAGAGGAAGGCTCCACATATGATCCCAACACCCACCACTGGCCTGAATCAGGCGACAGGCAGTTTAATGAGACTTCTGAGAAGACTGATCAGCCAAAGGGAATCCCCTCCTGGCCACCCGAGGCACGCAGTGGCCCTCTTATGATGCCTCCAACAGGACCCCCGTTTCCACACTACGGCAACAACTCTGAAGGTCCCAACATGCCCAGGATTTTTGGGATCAGTGGCTCATCTGTGTCACCCATGCCTGACACAACAATCTGCGACATGCTGCTAAATGCACCGGTACCCCCGCCCATCGACCAGATTCCATTTTTTTGCATCTGTAAACACTGCAAAGGAACTGTGGGACCCAAAGGGGACCGCGGAGACCAAGGTCCTCCAGGTAACTTGATCATTTAAAGCACCTCAAACTAAAAACGCAGACTAAAATGTAAAGTTTGAAAAGCATTAATGTCTGAACAAATGTCAAGGATTTAAAGTCTGAAGCAAGGCAGACAGCTAGGGTTGGTGGATGATTCCTCTTTAGTGATTTCATTCAAATTCAAACACCTGCTTATATTGAAAGTAACCTGTCTGTAACTTTTGATCAGGTCTTCCTGGGAGCCCTGGAAGAAGAGGATTGATGGGGTTTCCAGGTTCCAGAGGGTTTACAGGTTCTCAGGGGATAAAAGGTGAGTTACACACCAGAGGGGTGTACAAAGAAGCACATTTACCATAGCCAGGGTCTTTCCACTCAGAGACAATAGCTACTGCTAAAATTGATTGTTATCAACTTTAGGGTCTTTAACATAAAAGTGGTTATCTTACTTTTCAAACTGAGCTAATCAAATGCCATCGAATCCAGTTGCAACACAAAGCAACGCTGAAATTAAGGGAAAAAATTGTGCGTACTCTAAAGAAAAAGAGACACTGGCTTCCTGTGAATGGATGTGATGCTTCTTCTCCTCACATACTTCTCCATCAACACTGAATGAAATCCATCTTTAAACACCACAAACCGAATGTGATTTTTTCTTTTTCATTTCTCAATCTGTTGTCATCTTTAAATGTATCTTTAAAAATAGCTAATAAACTTAAACTTGGCATTGTTGGTTTTTCACTCAATAAAATATCGCCTCCCCACCATTTTTGTTTCTGTTGTCTTCTCTTTTTACAGGCCAGAAGGGAGAAATGGGGGAAAAAGGAATGCAAGGTGTAGCAGGTTTCACTGGAACAAAGGGAGAGCAAGGATTTAAAGGTGTGTCTAGATGGCATTATGGAGAAGTTCACCCTATTTAAAGGGTGATTGGTGATACATGCATGTTATTAAAGCTGGTATTAATATCTGTCAGTGTTTTGTGAGAATGTAATTTTATGATGATTTAATGATTTAACATTAGTTCAGGGCAGGTAAGGTTTGGTTGGGTTCAGGCATGAAAATGAGATGGTTTGAGTGGAAGATTGTATTTCCAAAGTACATGCTGGAAAGATCCATATGGAGTCTGGGCAAACTGGCCAGCTTCATCAGTCGCCATACAGAAAATGAAGAGAAATGTGAGGATTCTTGCTAAAGCTTTAACCCACCTGAGTAAATACTGTTGGAAATTGGTCAGCAAAATGAAGTGTTAAGACTTGACTTTATTCTTGATGTATGCTGTGACTGTTTCCAGGGGATAAAGGGGACCAAGGATCAATGGGACCCCCTGGTACACCGGGCCCTCAGGGAGAATCTGGTATGTGCCCTTCCACCTGTGAGAGTGTGCCAGGCACACCTGGTACCCAAGGACCACCTGGACCAGCTGGAGCCCGTGGCCTGCCTGGGGTGCAGGGTCCTGATGGACCCAAGGGCATGAAAGGTGATAGGGGGGACATGGGTTTGCCTGGAAACCCTGGCCGCGATGGTGAGAAGGGTGATCGAGGTGAGCAGGGGATGTGTAAGTGCACAAATGGAACAAATGGTGCTGATGGCAAATCAGGGCAAAAGGGAGATAAAGGGGATAAGGGTGATATTGGTTCCCAGGGTACACAGGGCCCCATGGGGTCAAAAGGCAACCAGGGTGATATGGGTCTCATGGGGCCACCTGGCCCATGCTCTCCAGCCATCCAGTCGGCATTCTCCGCCTGTATCAATGAGTCATTTCCAGCTCACAATCTTCCCATTCCTTTCCCACACATCTTTAGCAACGAGCAAAATCACTTTAACCCAAACGGCATCTACACAGCCCCCGTCAACGGCACATACATCTTCTCTTTGCATGTGGCAGTTGCCGTGAAACCACTTAAAGTCGGCCTGTTCCGCAATTTCTACCCTGTAGCTAAAACAACAGAAGGAACCATCCCATCTACCACAAGCCAGACGGTGGTCCTCCACCTCTACATGGGAGACCGGATTTGGCTGCAGGTGAAGGACCCTGGTACCAATGGCATGTACACTGACAATGAAAGCACTAGCACATTCTCTGGGTATCTGCTGCACCCTGACTCCTGCGAATTTCCTTTGGGCCGAAATCACAATTTCCCACAGCCACATCATGGACACTACACCTGGGATGGTCCCCAACCTACCAGCCCTCCACCAGTTTAGTTTCTATTCAGTTGCACAGTTATAGATGAGGCACAACAAGCACCCAATCAAATGCTCAGTGAATTTATAACTGCAAGTTTTAAAGGAGGGGTATTCTAGCAATGAAGCAATGACAATTGCTAAAATGGGTTTTTCTACCAGAGAAGTTATACTGTAGTACCATTGTGCCACATTGTAGTTACTGCTCAATTTTTTAATAATCAGGTTTAGTTTCTTGGGTTAAATCTGAGTCTGTTTGGTTGGTTGTTGAAGCTGGTAATGCGTAAAAGGCCAGCAAAAAAACCCAAACAATAAACACACCATCACCAAAATCCTTCTTGAAGTATTTCCCCACACTTAGCATGTTAGCATATTCAGGCAGTTATTATCTAAATTAACTTTAATTCCAACTGTTCCTGGGACAATAAAAACTGACAAGTCATATAAAATAAAAATGCATTAAAATGATCCAGAATACTAATTGAAAAACTTTTTCACACTCAAAGTCATATGTCTAACAAACATTCTTGTGATTGCAGAAATCTCTCATGTCTCTCATGTTGCGCTGTGATAAGACAAAAATAAGTTCTGTTTTACTGGTAATGCTAGTGGCTTCAAGTACTGGTTCAGACTGAAATATGTTCAGTCACTGTTTGAATGATTCGTGCTTACTGACTTTGATGAACCCCTCAGTTATCTGTCTTCTGGCAACAGTTTAAAGACGGGATATGTATTCCCTGTGACAGATTGGAGACCTGTGCAGGATGCACCCTGCCTCACACCCAGTGACAGCAGGGATAAGCTCGACACTGAATTGGAAAAGTGGAAGAAAATTGATATAGAATAGCCATAATACCCTCCTTTAAACGTGGCTATAAGTACACTGTTATGATTCAACATATGAAAATGCATCTAGGCTTGTATATGTCAGCATTTGATCATGCACTAATCAACTGTTAGAGCGCCCTTTTATCAGAAAGCTCATTTAGCAGCAGAGGCTTTAACATTTCTGATAGAAGATGTAAATACGTGAATCAGCTGCAGGTGATGGAATAAAATCACCACAGGTCTGTTGAGATGGAGGTTTAAAAGTTTACAGTGAAGGAGCAGGAACAGAGCTGTGAAGCAAACGAGAAGTTGAGAAATGAAGAAGGCTGAAGACATGGCAAAGAGACATTCTCCACAAAATCAGTTAAATTCTCTTCAGGTTTATCAAGTGCAAGAATTATAATCTCCATCCTAGTCCACAGTACAAAAATAAGATCTAAAAGAGTGAGAACAAGTGCCATTATTTTCTTAATGTTTTCTTAATTGTGAAGAAAATCTAATTTTGAATGTAGAATAACTGATTAAAGGCTTTTCTCAATATGTTTAAGGTTTTATTTTTTTATTACATGATTTAAAACAAAGAGAATATACATTTGCACAATGAAGCTACCTATGAAACTATCACTGCCTGATGTCTTAAACTTCCAGTTTATATAACGTATAATCTGTAAAACCCGAGACACCTTCAGGTGATGTTGAACGTGTGTTTGGAGGATTCAGACAGCAAACGGAGTGTGGAGAAGCTTTGCATGTGTAACAGGGTTAAAACATCATTCACCTTCTCTGAGGTGTTTTTAGCGACCGCGTTGTGTCGACTGTTTGTGGTTCAGGTTGTTGTGAACTCTGCATCGTGAGTTTTGTCTGAAATTAAAAACTTTCACCTAAAGTTTGTGTTTGAGTTGTTTTCAGCAGCAGCACATTTTCTGGGTCCCCTGGTTGACTTGAAAGTCCAACAAATATTAACCTGTGACAGAAAGATGATCATTCTGGAGGTATATTTTTTTTTAACTTGTCAATAAATCTTGTGTGCAGAGCAAAACCGGACATTGAGCCCCGCTGTGGTCCAGAAACTCTAAGCTTTAACACACTGTAGTTTATTCTGATTCAGCACTTACTGCAAATTAATCCACCAGTTAAAAATCTCCAAAGATTGTTTTTTTTTTCAGTTAAAGCGATAATTAAATATGGATCGTTAAAAAAGAATATAACATTTTGTTTAACTGTGCATTTCATGACACTCAAACTCACCTCACACAATAATAAAAGTGTAAACAGTAAAATGTGCAATAGAGAACAGAGCGTGCATTAAAGCCAGGATAAAAACATAAAACATAAAGCACACTGATGCTGTCAAAGTGAACACGCTTAAAAAGCTTTGTTTTGAATGCCGTTATGGAGTCTAGTGCATGGTGTGAGTGCTTGGTGCAGTTTTAACAAAAGCCCTGACAATAGATCTGCTGATGAAGACCACAGGAAGTCTGAGCTGGAAGGAAATCACTGAGGGCAGAGATTATGAAGAGTTTTAATTTCTAATATTTTAATGTTAATTTGGAGCCAGTGTAACTGGATCAGCAGGGGTGTGAAATGTTCATTTGGAATTTGAATGTGCAATAATTCATGCTGCACAGTTCTGCACTAGCTGAATTTGATGAACAGGATTTGGTGTTAAAACATGCAACTGCAAAGACACGACTTCAGCAGGAATCGAGCGGCTTGAAGTTCAAAAAACACCACAATAAACAAAGAGTGTGTCTCCAAAACAGGATTTTTCTCAGACAATTGATATTAAACTGCAGAATAAAACTATTAATGTACCTTTTAAAAAATGCCTCATAAGTCCTCTGTAGCTCACATGACCGTCACGTATAAGAATCAGGAAATAAAAGTCCAAAAGCCAAAAAACTGAGCTAAATTAAAGGCTGAGGCTAAATACACACAGATTAAATACACTGAAAAATAAATAGAAATGATATTTGTTATTTATTGTACAGTTGTGAGAAGAACCCACACTGGATCCATTTTTTTGGGTCCTGTTGTTGGCCCACGTCCTGCATCTATTTAGCATTTAGGTCAAGGTCAAGTCTATTTACTGTATATAGCACATTTGAGTAAGGGGTAGGAATGTTGGTTGCTACTATAATAAATACAGTTATATAAATAGAGGTAGGAATGTTGGTTGCATTGTACTATAATAAATACGGTTTATAAATACAGTGTAAATCTCCATAAGTGTTTATAGCACAGTTAACCTTCAATCAGGGTGGAGGTAGGGCATGTTTGACAGCCTGTGGGTAGAAACTGTTACTGAGTCTGTTTGTCTTTGACCTGATCGACCTGTAGCATTTACCAGAGGGAAGGAGGGAAAAAGTGAGTGTCCGGGGTGCGAGGGGTCCTTGATGATGATACTGGCTTTCCGCTGGAGTCTGCCAGTATAAATGTCTCTATTTCAGTCATTCAGCAAGGAATTACTTTAAACCGAAAAACGAGCAGCGAAACCAAGAAATTAATCAATCAGCTTTATTGTGTGATAAAAAGTGTACTGTCGCACAAACACGTCTCATTTGAGGGCCAAATTAAATTTATCTTTCTACATCAATGTCTCTACAGTAAATCTGCACTCAGCAAAGAAACACCTTTATAATCAGTTTCAGCCTCACTTTTCACAGCAACTTTCAAAACACACATTTAAATTACAATTTAAGTACAATTAAATCTGAACATGAAGAGTGGAGCCATAAAACAAAAGCACTACAAGACAAACCTTTAAGTAATATTAAAAGGATTTTTTTAAACTTTTAATTTAAGGATCATTTCTGTGGTTTTGCACTTTAACATAGCTTAAATTTATCCGTCACTAAGTCTTCATTCTGTCTTCATTCTCAGATCAGAAATCCATTGGTGTCTAAAACGTCTGACTAGTGGGCTAGAAGTTGGATTTAAAGTGACATCCATCTGAATGTGGCTGAAACGCCATGTTTACAAGCAGTTACAAAGGCATTAACTCAAAGTGATTCTGCACCACTGCAGGTTTGTGCAGCATTTATCTCCCTTTAGGTCACCATTTAGGTTTTTCAGCTATGCCCATGTTGAAAAAAGTACAAAATCTGGAACCTAAACCGATATTTGTTTCCTCAGGAGCTGAAGGTGACCAAACAGATGGATGGATGATCCTGCAGTGATGTAAAATACACCTGAAGGTTAAAACATGCACAACCACGGGTATGCTCCTTTAATTAAATCTTTTTCTAGCACAAACTCAAACTCCCAGCATTCTTTGTTTCACCCTCTTTCACTCTCTCTCCTCTATTTCTCTTTGGGTGCCATGTCGTCACCACCCGAAACGTTGCCTTCCTCGTCGTCATCATCGCCGATGATCCCCTTCAGGTAGGAGCGCTTGAATTCCTCGAACACAATCTCCTCCTCCTGCTCACTACAGACAGCAGCAGCGTTTCAGAGCAAGTGTTAATGTTTTTGAGGCAGCACGTCAGCCCTACAGTTATCACATGCAGGGACACACAGAGCAGGGTGGGGAAAGCTGGGAAAGTATAGACAGCGCAAACTCAACTACTACAGACAAAGACTGCAGCTAAGCATCCACAGAGCAACTCTTTGATGTATTTCATGTTTCTTCTTTGTAACATTTGGCCTTGTGTTAACCGATGGAGCCCCAGGTCCACCAAACACCGGCCAGATGTCAGGTATGAGGTGGCATCTGAGCCACAAACGACCCACACAACATCTGCTAGTGCTGCGACTGAACTGACACAGCCCAGATGTGTCTGACCTCAGACCACATCAGCAAGATTCTTAGTAAACTTTCGCTGTCTTTTATCATCAAGTCACAAATACTGGACAGACTGAAGGAGATTTTTCTCCCACTTTACAATTTGACCCATTCAAGTTAAAAAAAATGAAACATGTTGAGATTCATCCTAAAGACCTAAAAAAGAGAAAAAGATGTTTTTTAGTACTGTGTTATTTTTTGTCATTTTTGCCTGATTCTTCAGCTCTTCAGTGAATAAGAAGGATTAGAAATTATTTCAGGAAAAAAGTTCAAAAGATTGAGGAACTTTGTGACAGGTGTGATGGTTAAGGCTCGTTAATGGCAACTTTTGGTAGGTACAACTTTCTGAGGCTCTCCAAGTCTCGTTTTCAGTATTAAAACTGTTCACATTTTGTCAAACAGGTGATTTTAAAACGACCTGTTAGCTCCTGTCTGTGCTGTAATCACTGATGCATCTTCAGCTATCACTGGATTGTTGTGACAGTGGAGGAAACTTAAAAACCACCCTGCCATCCTGACTGGGCTTTAATTGGTATTTTCAGCTGGTCCACATTTTCTGCTATAAATTAACCAGAAAACTTGTCACAGGAAGGACACGTGAACTCTACACACAGAGCGTCCAACCAGCTGTGTTAGCTTTTTGTTTCCAAGCGTGATGTTACGTCTGACACTGAAGCTCCGTGGCCTTTGTCAAGCAAAGGGGGCATGTCCAAATATAGCCTGTGTCGAGGCCCGTATCGTTCTTCAGAATATCACATGACCAAAGATAAACGAGGCCCCGTTTCTCTGAAGTGACATGATTGCCTCATTATGTGATTCGAGCTGTTGAAAAGATGCATAATTAGTTTTTTGCATGAACCGGATCTGAGGTGATTCTGAGGATCATCATGAGCTTGCAAGGAGATTATAAGAACATGATGGAGCCACCAAAAAGGCAAAAAATATCAGCAGTCTCAATCTCAGAGAGGATGGTTAGTTAGCCATCTTCAACTGCCATTTTCAACTAGGAGTCCTCATTATTTTCCATGTTTTTTCTAATCTGATTAACTTTTTCTTAGCTGGACTTTTCTTCAGTTTTAATGTGCTCTGTAACTCTGGTACTCTGATCTACTTCCTCACACTGTGGAGGAAAGAGGACATAAAGACACCGAACACTGAAAAACAAACAAAGGGAAGCCGATACTGCTGATGAGGACAGGAGCTAGGAGAGATGAATGAAGCCCTTAAAAAAGCTGATGAAGAGATAAAAGATCCTGAAACTCAATCCTGTCCCCGGATAAATGGAACAAAAGCAACATCAGGCACAATAAACACAACAATGTTCATCGTCAGCTAATCTGCTGCCTCTGATCTGCCTCTGACTCGATCATGTTCACTGCTTCACTCCCTTCCGACCAACACAGTGCTGCTGCAGAGCTGTTCTGTCTTCATGCCTTTTGTGCATTATTACTAGAAGAATTCAGGCTCATTCATTTCTTGCAATAGCCATTCATGTCAGTGTTTCCAGCCTTGCACCCAGCAGAGCTCATGGCTGTGCCTTTGCTTTCTCCTGTGTAGAAATGTTCTGGATTGTGCACCAGTGCTGCGTCGATGGGAAATGATTCTCAGAGTCACACAAGACCAAATAAACAGAAATTACTTTGCATATTTACCTCTCCTTCACTGATGGCAGCAATAAAGAAAAAACAAACAAAAAAAGTTTGAACAGATTTCTACAAAATTAAAACTGTTTCATTATTTCAGAGCCATCTTTTCTAAACTTCACACTGCCCCGATGCCTTTGTCACCTGATAGCCATGCCTCTATTTTAACTCCTGTTGACATTTAAGACTCGACTAATTTATTAGATTTTTTTTCACTTGAAATCAGTTTATTTTAATACTGCAGTTCTTTCAAGGCCCAACAGGCGGCGTTAACTCCCACTTTGAGAACCACTGAGAGGATTCAGGAAATCTTTTCTGATTGCTTTCATGCAGTGTTACCGACTCTGGAAAAGTTTAAGTTTCTTTAATTGGTTTTCAGCAGGTTCATTTCTTTTACTATAAATATACTGTATATAAGCACATGTATTGTATTAATATAACATTGTCTATATAATAATGTGATTTGACTTTTGAAGTAAAGAACCTGCAGAAGTACAGATGTGCACAGCTGCTATAAACATAAAGACATTTGCAGTTTTACCTGCATCTGGTTTAGGATGCATCAGTTTGAAGGGAACTTCCAGACCGACCTCGCTGCACAATAAAACCAGAGCAAACATTTCTGTCTCAGTTCCATCATTTAATGTACGATTCATCCTGCAGGAGTGCTGAGTTTCTTCAGGTCATGTTGAGCAATACTGCTCAACACGATCTCAGAAACTGAACATCGTAGTAATTATCAGTGAAAACAAGGACACATGAACTCACCTCGATCCCATCATCCTGTGAGCGTGCCGGAGACAAAGATGGGAACAAGTAGAAACACATTTACGGGATAACAATCACTGTTGAAGGATGTGTGAACACGAGTACATTCAGTTTCAGTGCTTTTCATTCCTCTCCCCACATTTTTAGGCTACTCAGGTCATATGGTGGCTCAGGTTTATGATAATAACATGAAGAAAATTGGAGCTCTTAAGCAGCAGTGAGTGCCATAACAAATCTTAAAAAAGCAAAGAAACGATGTGAGCAACACTGGCTCTCCCCGCTCATCGACTGCTTGCTTTTTATCTCATCCTCACAAAGAAATGCAAAAAGGTTTTCTGGATAATGAAAGAAAAGAAAGCCACATTTCAACCAATGTGTTAAACTTGAACACACACACACACACAAAGAGGAGAGACTGACCCTCCAACGATGAGCTTCACCATGACTCTGTATGAGACCATGATCCCCAGAACCTCCTTCAGCACGCCTTCTTTGATACTGCGAAAAAACAACAATGATTTCAAGCTTCTTTTTTTAAAATTCTAACTGAGCAGCGACGTTTGGAACTCTGTCTGCTCACATGCTCGATGAGGCCAGGTTGGTGTCTTCATGCTTCAGTTTGCCATCCAGAGCGATGCCCCTCCTCTCCCTGTTGTTGGCCAGCAGAGGCAGCATCGTGTAGACTTTCTGCAGCGTCGCTCCAGGAGACACCGAGTCCCTGACAAGAAAGAAAAAACTAAGCTTAAAATTAAACACACAAAATAGTCAAAAGGTACAATGTCAGCAGAATTTAATGTTAGATTTTTTACAACATTCTGAGAAGTCCAGAAAGTCTTTCAGTTCATGTTAGAACATCAGTACTGTAAGTTACAATGAACCTAAAGGTGTCCAACAATATGATGAAAAGCATAAAAAATAATGTGCTCCTTGTTAATTCTGATCTTTAAAAGTAGATTTGAATGGCTCAGATCAAACACTTGAAGCAAGCGTCTGTATTTTGTGTCCACTTTATTCAAATTTATAGACCCTAAAAAGGAAGAAAAAATTATATTTCAATATTTCATGATTAACTTGCTCATGTGGAAATCAGTTTTTCTTTTTGGGAGAAACAAAAAAGACAAATTGCATCACACAGATAAGACGGTCAGTTCAGTGTGTCCTGAATATTACCCAGAATCCTCGATGTCCACACATTTAGCATAGTTGTCATTGGAGTACAAAACCACGTTGGCAAGCTGGTCAACTGAGGAAGACGAGACATGAAAAAACATGATATTTAAGACATCAACTCTGTATTTCCACATGAACCTCTCCACAAAAATAAAATGAGCTCTTAAGTGTCGTGTTTACTGGAGAGGACGATGTTCTTGATGTTCTTGCTGGAGTTGTTTGTGACGCTAACGTGAACTTTGATGGGCTCACCGTGATAGTAAACCTGAAATCAGAAGAAGTGAGCGTGTGTCAGGATTATTTCTTGAAACTGATCAAAAATTGGTTGAAACTGAGAAACAAAAAGTCACTGAAACCAAGAATGAAAACCCCCCAAACTCTTCATGTTCATGCAGCAGATAAAATACAGCTCCTCTCAGGATTAAAGCACAACAACAGCACCATAAGCATTTAACGTTTTGTTCTTTGAGATGGAGGTGTAATTGTTCAAGTCATAAAGCATACAGTAACACACTGGAGCTGTGAAGTATCGGATCAAGTGAAGCTTTGGATGCTGCCCCTCTGTTGTCCACATCTGTGAAACTAAAGATTGACACGACTTGTCCCACCTCTTTATCCAAACTGGCCTTGACGTGCAGGGGTTTGTCCGACATGACGAAGTCCCTGGTGGTCTCAACAGAGGGCGCTATCCCCTCGCCCTCCGGAGCGTACTGCATCTTCCTGAGCATCAGCTTCACTGTGCTCCTGTTGGACCGAAAAGGATAAAAGTATCCAGATGAGACTAATTTCGTTCACTTCCAGCTGTGTTTCAAGCTCCTGCCGTCCGATCAGACCAGCTGACACTCACCGTTTGCGTATTTTGGCGTCCTGGCTCTCAGCGCTGAACGCCTTAATCTCAAACTCCACAGCACATTGCTGCAGAAGAGGAGAGACGAGAATGCTTCACCATCCCATGAAGCGTTCACCTCATCACTGCTGGTTTGACTTATGAGTTCGAGTCTTACCTTTCCGACATCACTGGGTGCTGGCTGGAGAGCCACTGAGCAAGGCAGGTTGTCAGGAAACTGCAAAGAAGAAAAATAAACGTCATCCACTGACTGCAGAGAGTTCTCAGATCAAACCAACTGAAATAAAACTCCTTCACAAACAGCTTGTTCTCCAAAGGCTGTGACTGTATGCAGACTGAGACAGATGCACTCATTTCCTCTTATGTACCAGCATGTTAACGTGTGTCTGTGATCTATGAACGAGTCACTTGTCCTTAACGTTTACAGTGATGATGTCACCAGAGTGGCCTTAACTTTCAGACCAGCTCAGGTAGCAGAATCTTGAGCTGTCTCACAGAAAGTTTAGTGTGGGCTAAAAATTAGGACTGGCTGTTATTCTTTCTGCCACACAACTGTCACCACACACCCGACATTTGCAATTTACAATTTAACCCGGGCAGACTCACCCTGAGCCCCCATCATGCCCACACCTGAATGTCTGTAGGATTTTCTTCCAAGGCTGTATTTCCTGTCTGCATTACACCGTGTGCTTAAAATGGTTTTTCGTCTTCATCTTGTCCATCTCTGAGTACTTTTCCCTGCTTACTTCAGTAGATTTAAACTCAGGACTGTGGCTGTTTACAGTTTATTTCTGTGTGAAGTTTCTGCCTGTCTGCAGTGCCGCAGAAGCGTCACCTCGAAGAAGAACGGGTATGAGTTGTTTCCCAGCTTGCGCAGGAGTTTGGCCTGGACTCTGGTGTGGATACCCTTCTCGCGGTCCTGCAGGGGCGGGTACACCTGCCGGGTGGACAGGTACAGCTCCCTGCGGAAGGCGATTCCCATCACATCCATGTCATCTCTGCCGTAGCGGAAGGTGCACGACAGCGTGACGAACACTAGAGGGCAGAAGAGAGAAACTCAGTTCAAAAATCTTCTTTGTGAATATAAACTGGAATCTCTTTGAATCTGTGTCCAAACAGTCGGTTTAGCAGCGATTTAGTTATTTTCATATTTAACCAAAAAACAATAAGAAGCAACTTTTCAGACCCGTCAGGCTGAATTTTAGGAAATTGTACGTAAAATAATGAATCTAAATAAAAGTGTCTTAACAGAACGGCTGCCATAAAGTGTAGAGTGAAATCATTATTTATGGACATATTTGGGAAAGAAAATCAAACAAGCAAAGTAAATAAATTAAATGATCCAATAAAATGAGTTCTGGTATTCTGTACTGACCTTTCCTCCCCTGCAGGGCCTCTGGATCAACGAGGATGACGCCATCTAGTGGTAAAAAAAGTAGTAAAAATGAGATTTTAAATTAAAAATGTAAACTTTCATCAAACAGAATGATCAAAATGTGTCAAACAGCTCCATAAAGACATGAATAAGAGGCCAGATGCTAATAAAGCTGGACATTATAAATGACATTCAGTTTTAATTGTGCTGCTTATTTAGTTTTATTATTAGCTGTCATGTTTCTATTTTCAACTTTGAGTTCATTAAATTATACAGAAAATTCAACTGAAACCAAACAAACCAAAGGCTCTGCACCATCAGTGCTCGGGTCTGTACTACATCACAGGATGCTCTGTCCTGATGGTCGATATTGGGTTGGTTGTTTTTTTCCTTTAATCAACAGACTCACCCACTGGGTCCACAGAATCAACACGGTCCACAAAGTCTCTTTTCCCCATGTACACTCCAACCTGAAGGAGAAAAAAAAAGACTTAAAAATGCTTTTTAAAAAAATGAAACAGCACATCCAGGAGGCATCCTGCCCTGATGCACAAAGCACCTCAGCTGGCTCCTTCGGCTGTGGAGGTGTAGTTTGTCTGCTCTAATTTCCCCGATCTACAAAACAAGTCCAGACACCTGCAGCTCAGGCGAGGGTAGGACATCGATCGACCAATAAATCTGCAGCTTTGCCTCCACGTTCCTCTCTTTCTTCACCACAGCAGACAGGTGCAGTGTCTGCATCACAACAGGTCTGATATCTGATCCTCCTGAAGCACAAACTAATGCAGAAAGTACACGCGGGCTGGTTGGAGAAACTCCCACACACTCTTAAGAAGTTATAGGTCCAGTCAGAGGAAAGGCATCAGTCCAGAAATGAAATATTTGGACTCACAAGATAAAGTGAACTCAACTCTGTGTGAGCAGACTGACTGACTATACAAGATATAAATTAATTTTGTTTTTTTGTTGTGGTTTATTTAGAATAACTCAACAAGAATTTTGTTTAAAATTAAAAAAAATAATAATAATAAAATTAAAAAGTAATTAAAAAAATGTTTACATTGAAAACGTGATAATATTCAGTCTCTGATGTGAAACAGACAGAAGTGATGGAAGCGTTTTGGTAAACATGAAGTTAACATAGAATGAATAATTCATTCTTTGTTATTATTCATTCAGATTCAGATCTTTTCTAATAATTCAGAAAAGACAAAGTGCTCTCCAGCAGTGTCACACCTGAGCGTCAGCATTTCCTACAGGTGGGGTTTTATCGTTTGCTTCCAGGTGTTCCTAACCTGCTGGAGAAGGCCTCGTGTTCAGCAGCCTGCAGAAAGTTATATTCACAGAGCTCAGCACAGACTGTACTGAACTGAGACGTGTCGGTAAACAGAGCACTCAGCAGCAGAGCGAAGCTGTCGGCTGTAATAAAGCCATCATAAATCAGCTCACGTTGTCGAGTCGACCTTCAGAGGATCAGTGAGCTGAGCTGCTTCACAGAATTAAAGTTACTTTCATTGAAGCGCTGGGGAGAGAGAAGGGCATCGGAAATGATGGATTGTATATACAGAAGCAGCAGCATTAAGAATTATAAATACATTACAGCTACAGCCTGTTTCTTCACTGGGACATCATCATTGTGCCGGTCAGTGTAGTGTGATTACACAGCATATTACTACTGATGGCAGAATGTCAGAGTGGCAGGTTAGATTTAACGCAGTACCACATATTAACCATAAAGCCGTGTCTACATACAAACCACGTCACTTGTCATTTATCGCTTTGAAGCTGATGATTGGTTTCTGGCTTCGGCCAATAAAAATAATTCTTTGCTCACCACTTCCATCACTCTCCTCAAAGCTGAGACTTGTTATTATTTATAAATTTTAAGTTTCGTTTTCACTGTTTGCTCAGTTAGATGTAGGAATCTCAGCTGTTAGTGTTGGGCTTCTTGCAACATCGTGGTTTGGGTTAATGCCCTGAGGTCATCATCAGTGATGAGCCTAACACTAACAATATGAAATTTTAACAATATGAAGACGCAAAAGAAAGAAGAAAAGAAGAAGCCTGAAGAAGGACGCTTTTCCTCGATAAACATTAGAGAATGCAGTTTAGTTGTATGACAGTAAACATTTCAGCGCACAGGACTGAATAAACATGACTGTCAGCTCCTTTCAGTCTGGGAAAACCTTTCAGGAAGTCATTCACAGTTCGAATTTTACTGAGAAAATTCAACCAGGATTTGTCAACTCACCGACTTGTCCTTGCAAATCTTCTTGAAAATCACATTTTTGGGGCTCATCTTGGTTCAGACTGATGGAAGCTGGTCCGCAGTGCCTGACAGACAGAAAGAAATAACTTATCTTCTTCAGCGACTGACAAAGCATGCAACATCACAGCAATTTATACAAACTACACGTTTGAAAATAACTTCCATTTTTTTCACCTTCATTTTGTGTCGTTCTGAATTTACTCTAACAAAATTTCAAGTTGATGATGAAGTAAAAATCTGGAGTCAGGGTAGGAACCTTTCCTCGCTACCAAATATTGGCTTTGTCCTCCACCTGTGTGCTACAAGCACACCTCAGTTATATCTTTCACTAAAAAAAGCCAGTTTCCATAAAAATCACCAGTGAGAAACATTTTCACCAATTTTACGACAGAAAGTATTTCCCGTGAAAACTGCTAGAAACTTGTTTTGCTGATGTTTCAAAGTAACCAGGAGAGAGATTTGGACACCAAACTGTAGCTGCAGGGGAAGATGAAGAAAACAGGAAGTTAATCAGGGAGAAATATGAGTCAGTTTGCCACGGTGCACATGTGGCCCTCCAGTGAGGAAAAGTTTGGACTGTAAATTAATTCGTATATGTTTAGTATTTATTCTACCTATAAGCCCTGCCATAGACTGGTGACCTGTCCAGGGTGTACCCCACCTATCACCCAGCTGGGATAGGCTCCAGCCGCCCCATGACCCTGAACTGGATAAGCAGAAGAGAATGGATGGATGGATGGATGGATGGATGGATGGATGGATGGATGGATGGATGGGTTCTACCTACAAAAAGACACATTTTCACTAACGATGTGTTATTTATCTATTTCTTTGTTCGTTTGTCCATTCACACGGATAAACGATTTCTCCTTGCTGATTTAATTACCCCAAGATAACCGAGAGGTTTGATCAGACTTAACTCGGTTAATCCTGTTAAAACCTTCTCAGAAGTCCGTCACCTCGTCTCAGTGAAAGCAACACCTGCTAACATCTTCAAAATCTCTCCAGGACAACATGAGAAAGTCTGCATCCAAAAATTAACTACGTGCTCCAAGTAATAACCACTGAATAAAGGCCACATGTCAGTGGTACTCATGTTTATTCCAAAAACTCATAAAATGATTTTTTATTTAATTTTTACCTTTTGAATACAGAATCATTTCTCATGACATGAAACTAATCAGCCCAGAAAACACCCACAATGTGAGAAATCTTTAGTTTCTTAAGCTCACTCATAAATGTCTCTGATTTTAAGTCCTAGAAATCATCTTTTGCCTAGAAATGAAACATGCCACCTGTGTAGTCCAGATTTCTATGTTTATCCTACAATATGAACAATAAACATTTACTTTTTAAACTCAGGGACAAATCTTTTTTAAATTTGAGTCCTGAAAATCTAATTTGTCTTAAATTAAGTGACAAAAAACAAGTGACAAACTTAACCCATATAATCACATAAAGTCCAGTGAGTTTCATTTAGTATTAAAAGATTTAACATTTATTTCTAAACTTGAACATTAAATCTTTGATACTGAACTTTGAAGATAACTGCATCTATTTTAGTTTGCTACTGAATGAAAAAACATATTTTACAGAGGCAGAAGAAACATTTTTTTTTTAGGGATATTAAATAAAGTGTCACTTTTCGTGGTTTAGGTATAGTCTTCTAAAGTTTTTGTTGTCATTTCAGAGCTCTCACTGTCTTTCTTGGAATTAAGAAATGCTCACAGACGTTTGCTCCCTTTCAGGGTTCCTGGAGGAAACTTTAGCAGCTCAGTTTAATGATGGTTCCTTTTGTACTGAAAGGTACCTTGACAGGTTTAATCTGAAAGACCCTTGAGGATCTAAAAATGTAAATATAAAAACAGGAACACCTTGAACGTGTCAGAGGGACTCACCTGTGGTGCGCAGGTGTGCAGAGGGTGTGCCGAGGCTGGATCAGAGGAGGAGACAGGGGTCGGTCCCCGAGGCTCTATATGTAACGCCTGCTGTCCTTCACAGCTTCTCTCGGCCAATCAGGCGACCCAGCGGTGAACTTTGACCAACCCTCAGGGCCTCCCTCCCACCTTCTTCACCTACAAACCTTCACACGCAGACAGATGGACAGACAGACAGAGACAGACTTCAGTGAATGAGCTGACTGAGAGGATTGAAGCTGGTTATCCTCAGTCAGCACAACAAGGCTGGATTAGATAGACAGACGTGACAGAGAGAGAGGAGGGCGTGGGGAACTTCACAAAACATGCTCTCATCCTGTGCTTTATCTCACGTTATCTCTTTTAACCCATTCATCTTTCATCAGGTTTACACATTTAAGGTGCTGAAACATTTCTGTCAGGGAAAATGTATTTACGCAGTTCAGTTCATGCAGTGGAAGTTATTGAAAGTCATGTAAAATAAGCATGAGCATTAACAAAATTAAAAGTTCATGACTGATAATAAAAATAATCTGTATGATAAGATGTTTTGATATAAATCAAATCAAATTTCCTTCAATGTAAATGTATGATTTTACATTTTACTTGATTACTGAGGAGTTTAATTGCACATAGTTGTTTCAGTTAAACATTTTTACTTTTTTCCGAGTAAAAAAACATGCCATGGATAAAAAGCATAGACTGTATCTAAAAGATGGACTTAGCCAAGGTGGCTCCATTTTGGAACCTCAGTTTCAGCATAATGGTGGTCAGCATCTTATCTTGTTCACTATTTTTTTTATACATATATTTTCATTTTATTGGACCTTTTTTTAACTCTCAGTGTTTGGACCCAGAAATGACTAATGACATTGGACTTGTAATAAGTGGACAGTGGTTAATGTTTACATTTTAATAAAGCCAATGTTCCTTTAACCATGTGATGTATGGTCGACAGAAATGAGGCAAAGCTAAAATGTCTGTCAAACACATGGTATAACTCATGCACACAAGGACAATAGAACAAGCTTTTTAAAATAGGCCATTAAATTATTTTGAAATTCACTAAACTAATGTCTATAAAGTGCATTTCAGTTCAAATCAATCAAAGGTCTTGCATTTTTGTTATCCTCTTAAGCTCATGAGGTGGACTCTAAGTGTAACACAATCAAAATAAATATTTTAATCTGTCTCACTCATTTTTAGGTTGGATCTACTTTATTTTTTCAAGCAGAGACAAATTATTACATTTTACAGTGTCTTTGGTTTTGAGTGTGAAAACGAAAAGAAAAAGGAAAGCACATTCAGACTTTTGATAGAGACTGTGTGTGTGTGTGTG
>VVHJ01062898.1:9119-27083 GCA_015107715.1 Tylochromis polylepis | reverse complement strand
ACTTTTAGTCTTTTTTTTTCTTTAAAGAAAGTTTTAAGATGATTTCCTCTTCACCGCTTCTTCATCTGCTTCTCTCCGGGTGGGGTTTGCTCGGTTTTGTCTCGGGTTCCCCCGCTGTGGAGGAAGCTTACGGAGCTGTGGTGAGCATCGTGTCTCCAGGACAGCAGTATCTGACCGGGGAATCCCTTCACTCCCTCTTTAATACACTGGAGAACCGTGTGCAGTGCGGCGAAGTGCCGTGTGAAAAGGTGAGTTTTATTAGGCTAAAGCTGCAGTCGAGCTGGAGAGCCTTGAGCCGGGTGCGGTGGAAAAAGGTCGAGGTCCAAAAGCTATTACGCAAATGATAGATCGGGTTTTTCTTCGGCTGCTTTCAATTGTAGCAAATTTGCAAAAATAAACAATAATAATAATATTTAAATTAAATAAAATTTAGATTTTAACATGACTTCTTTTAGATTTAGATTTAAGTACTTATCTGCTGAATAATCATCTGTAAAGTTTACTTTCATATTCCAAACTGCTTATTTACTCCTTCTGTAAGAGTGTGCAAAAGTTAACTAAAACTAAAGTAAGGGTGCTTTCAAATAATGCTGTAAGTACTTTTTTAATCAAAGTGCAGCAAAGCGCAATAAACAGAAAATCCTTAAATCCCTTCAGCTTTAAAATAGCACCAGTTTTCCACCTTGGCCGGCCAGTTGTTCTGAGCATTTGGTAGTTTCATGATGGGATTTAGGCTCCTATTTGTGTTTTTCTGTTTAATCCCAGCCTTGTTTAATAAACTGGACTTATCAATGGAATCTTTGAGCTTCTTTTGAAAGGAAAAAATGTCTATTGCATGAAATTTGCCCTGGATGCACAGAAGAAGAAAAAAGAAGAAGAAAAAGTGTTATTTAATTGAACCTGAAAGGAGATAGTAATCTTATGATTATTTACAACATAAAACGGTTATTTGTCACATTTATATTTTATAAGTTTAGACCTTTTTCTTCTCATTCATCTTCTTCTCATAAAGTTTTTTTTTCCTGTGCAGTAAGTTATTAAATAAAGAGTCTCTGGAAGCAGTCTGGCTACTCTAATTAATCTGTTTAATGATAAAGTAATTAAAATGAGCTTTAATCAAGATTTTATCAAGGAAAAAAAGTGTTTGACAGCATTTTACCTTGTATCAACAGGCTTCTTCCTTCAGTCAACAGGAGCCTAAACACAGATCGCGGCCTTTAACGGCGGGTGTTTTTCCTGCCTCAGAATTGGCCTTTTGTTAAGGGTGCTGTGTTCACATGCGTATCAGACCATCTGATAAAGATAAAATGTCAGTTTTTTTTTCAATAAAGGAATCTTCAACTCATAAAAGCTGGTTTAAAAATAAGTTATTACAGTGCTAGTGATTGTTCTCCAGTGTTGGCAAAAAGTTCTCTTAGGGGGCACCAAAAATTAAGCAGGAAAAAAAAAACAACAACCCCAGGCTGACTGAAACAATTACTCTCCAGTTTCAGGTTCAGTGTGTTAGCACTAATCCATGCTTATTTTATAAGCGTTGCTGTTACTCAAAGTATTTACAGGCAACTTAGACAAAACCACTTTATCAGCGAGTGAGAGCGAAGTCCTTGGACTTCTTAGATGTCAGCTGAAAACAGCATGAATGTGCAGTGCATGACTGATAAATGTCCACTATCAGACAGCTGTGGCAGCCAACAGTGAATGATGGATGAAATAAGAGAGATGAGAAACTGTTAAACTGTAAATTTCATTGTAGGTAAATTACTGTTTGTAAGAACTGATGTAAAAGTCTTAGCAGTAGTGACATTGGCTCGCTCTGTGGCAAAATGTGAAAGAATGTGGGCAATAAACCCCATCTGACCCACAATAAAAAGGTTTCCATTAGTCCGCTGTCTAGGAGTTCATATACAGTGCTGTGAAAACATATTTGTCCCCTGCTTTATTTCTTAGCTTTTTGAATATTTGTCACACTTATATGTTTCACATAATCCAACTAATTTTAACATTAAACAAAGATAACCCAACTAGATGCAAAATCCATTTTTTAAATGATAATTTTATTTATTAAGAGAAGTAAAGCTGTCCAAACTGACCTGGTCTTGTGTGAAGTTGTCAACCTAATAACTGGTTGTGCCACCTGTGGCAGCAAGAACTGCAATCAAGCGTTTGTGGTAACTGGAATTGAGTTTTTCACATCTCTGTGGAGGAATATTGGTCCACTCTTATTTGCTGAACTGCTTTAATTTAGATACACTGGAGTGTTTTCATGCATCAACGTCCTGCCAAAGCATCTGAATCAGATTTCAGTCGAGACTTTGACTAGGCCACTCCAAAATCTCCACTTTTTTTAACCATTCCGATGGTTTGATTCTGATCATTGTCCTGCTGCACAACCCAAGTGCTCTTGAGCTTCAACCCTCTCTGGTAGAGAGCAGAATTCATGGCTCCACCATGGTTGACTGTTGGTATGATGTTCTTTAGGAAATGCTGTGTTAGTTTTACAGGCCATAGAATATTTTCTCAAAAGTCTTGGGGATCATCAAGATGTTGTTTTTTTTTTTTAATTTGGCAAATGTGAGACAAGCCTTTGTGTTCTTTGCTCAGCAGTGGTTTTCTCCTTGAACTCTCCCATGGATGCCATTTTTCCCAGTCTCTTTCTCATTACTGAATCATGAATTCTGATCTTAACTGAGACAAGTGAGGCCTGCGGTTCTTTAGATGTTGTTCTGGGTTCTCTTGTGACCTCCTGGATGAGTTGCCAATGTACTTTGGAGTAATTTTGCTAAGCCGGTCACTCCTGGGCAGATTCACCATTGTTCCATTTGTGGATAATGGCTTTCACCGTGCTTCACTTTAGAAATGTCTTTGTAACCCTTTCCAGGCTGATAGATGTCAATGACTTTGTTTCTCAGCAATTTCTTTAGATAATGGCATGACGTGTTGCTTTTTTAGATCTTCTAGCCTACTTTAATTTATCAGACATGTTCTATTTAAGTGATTTCTTCATTCAACAGGTCTGCCAATAGGGGCAAAAGAGGGCAAATACTTTTTTACAGCAATGCGTAAGGAGAAACACTTTTTCATGATACCGTAGGTTCTCTTAGGAGTTATTATTATAATCACAGCAATGTATTGCTTCTGTAAGAGTTTAAAGGGTCAGTTCACTCAAAATACAAAAGAAAATAATAAATGTAGTCGACAACAACACCTAGTCGGATTTTTGCTTTGTACCAATCTGCTATATAGTCGTATGATTCTTTACCATCCAATCAGTCAATCGTGACCCAACCTTTAGGTCAAGATTGGTGGATATCAGTATTTTATGATATCCACCAATCTTGATGCTTACATCACCTCTATTAAAAGCAATAAAACTGCTGATATTCATGAAATTATGGATTAGATTAGATTATAGGTTTCTGATAATTCTGGATAATTCTATATAAATGCATCAATAGAGCAATCAATTTATGACCTCTTTGCAGTAGCATTGTTTATGTTCACATACACTTTATTAGATACACCATGCCAGTACCACATTGGACCCCTTTTTGACTGCAGAGCTGTCTTAGTTCATCATGGCACAGATTTAACAGGGTGCTGGAAACATTCCCCTGTGAGTTTGGTCCATGTTGACAGCATCACACTGTTGCTGCAGATTTGTCAGCTGCACATCCATCAGATCTGTTGGGCTGAGTTCTGGTCACTGTGGTGGTAGTCTGAATACAGTGGACTCACTGTCATGCTCAAGAAACCGCTTTGAGATTATTTGAGCTTTGTCGATGGTGTGTCATCCTATGGTTAGAAGATGGGTACACTGTGGTTGTAAGGGGAAGTAAGGGGAAATGATCAGCAACAATACTCAGGTAGGCTGTGGGGTTTAAACAATGCTCAGATGGTAATAGGGGGCCTTGAGAAAATATCTCCTATGACATTAAATTACCAGCCACACCTTCAACCATTGATACAAGTAGGATGGATCCATGCTTCCGTGTTGTTCATTCCAAATTCTGACCCTGCCATCTGAATGTTACACGAGAAAGCAAGGCTAGTCAGACCAAGCAACGTTTTTCCAGTCTTCTATCAGGAATGGCTCCAAGTGTGGTTTTCTGCTGCTTTAGTCAACATGCTGTGCACTCAGAGATGCTCTTGTGCATACTTTGGTTGTAACAAGTAGTTATTTGATTTACTGTTGCCTTCCTGTCAGTTACAAGGAGCCTGATCCTTCTCCTCTGACTTCTGGCATCAACACAGTGTTTTCACCCAGGGAACTGCTGCTCACTGGGTATTTTCTCCTTTTCAAGCCATTCTCCGTAAGCGGTTTCTGACATACTCCAAAACAACCATGCCACATTTAAAGTCACTTAAATCGCTTTTCTTCTCTTCTGATGATCAGATTGTATTTCAGTAGGTCATCTCAACTATTTCTACATGCCTAAATGCATTGAGTTCCTGTAATGGGCTGATTAGAACACTTGTATCTGCTTCTATAGACAAATTTCATTATATTGAAATGACTCTTTAATCTTTTTTTCCCCTCTTTTTCCTCTCTGGACACAAAGTGCAATCTTGCAGATGCCGTTTATCAGCTCATGAGCAATCACACCGTCCACAATGAGGAAGAAACTAGAAGAAGCAGAGTAAATGTGGCCGTCACTGCATCTCAGTTCCCGGCTATCGCTTCCGGCTGCGTCCTTTACCTTTCTTCCCCTGGCCTGGTCTGCTCAGCGATAAAAACAGGAACATGGGGAGTAGAGACTGATAAATTCCTGCACAAATTCACACATAATGATCCCCATGTACACAAGAGTGAGGCAAACCACGACCATGAACACATAGACATCCATGGATTAGAAGGTGTCATTCAAGAGCTTTGCAACCACTACAAGCCCACAGAAAGTGAGGTAAGCACAAGCCTATACTCAGCCTTCAGTAAATAGTTAGTATATATTGCTCTCTTTTGACTTTATTCATTATAAACTGGATACTGACAAGATAAGAAAAGTGCAAAATATTATTAACCCTTTTTTTCCCCAAAATATTGGAGCTTTTAATTCACCAGCACACTTCAACTAAAGGGGTCACAAGTAAAACAGCTGGGAAAAACATGCGGGGAGATCCCTTCCCCATTACAGTCACAGTTATACATTTCCTTTATGCAGTATAAGCTGAGAAAAAAGTGGAGATGTTCACAGATTAAATAACTAATAAATAAAACACTCTTGCAGGGTGTGTTTTATTTGATTGCTGTCAATGGGAGCTTACATACAGTATTATATCAGAGAGGGTCAGACGGGCTGGGTTTTGCCCTGTATTTAGCCACATCACCATAACACTTGATCATGATTAAAAGTGCTCTTTGTATCTGTTTCATTTTACTGGCTTGATTATGTAATTTATTTATTAGAATAAAATAGTTCACGAAAGCCGGACTTGATGTTGTACTGTAACGTTCAGCGACAAGTTGCTTTTGTTTTTTTGTGATTTACTTCCTTAAGACAAAAGTTTTGTCAGATTTGCAAACATTTAGCTCTGCTTCTTTTTGTATTTTATAGTATTTATGTTTCTGGTAAATCCTATTCAGTGTTGACAGCATGTGTTAGCAGTTTGATTATTATTATCATTATTATTTGTATTATATTTTATTTTGTGTGTTTCAGATGTTTTTTGTTTTTAATTTTATCAAGTGCAGATAGTTTTTCATAGTGTATACAACAATGTCCTTATATAACAGAGTTCCTCTGTGGACAATTTTTACATATTAATATTTAACAGACTAAGTTAAGGAAAGTTAATACAATACTGAAAAATCAATGAGGAATAATAACAGTCCATAATAATGGTGCACCATTTCAGGAAAAAAAATAATTAACCAGTGAGAGTTGAGTGTTAAGTATATTGCCAGGATTTACACCAGTCAGCCATATTATTTAAACCACAGACAGGCGAAATTCAAATCTGGCTGCTGCGGCATACTTCAAAGGAAGCTTGAACAGTCAGATCTTCAAGTTCATGTGATCATGTAAATTTTTGTGTTCCAGGTGTTGTATCTACAGGCATCACAGGCATCATCATCATGCTAATTTACAGCCTTATATATATACACCCCATCTCATATTTGGTTAAATATCCCTTATCAAGTTGCATCTCAACCAGATATTTTTGTAGCAATCAACAGGTTTCTGGCATAATTCAGGCTAGATATTTGACCACTTGTCATGGCAGAACTGGTAGGCTTCATTTAAATTGGCTTGTCCATGTGGGCAGCTGCATATTTCAGTCGAGCTTGAAGGTGTGGATTTTGGACCAAGAGCTTTTTTCTTGGTCAGCACCATCCCAGTGATGCTGGGATGTATGTCTTACAATCTTTCCATCCTGGAAAAATAACACTTCAAAGAAGATGTTAATAGTCCAAAACTACCATAACATGATGAGTGTATGCATACATCTACACAACTGTGCAATGAGCATAAGATCATCAGATCTGATAGCCTGGTCTGGTGAACCCCATTTTGTATTGCTTCATATGAATGGCCCTATTAAATTCCCTTGAATGTGTAAGAGATAGTAACAGCAATAAAAAGTGTGTTAGCTGATGGAGGCAGTGTGATGCACTGGGGAGTGTTTTGCTGGGAAACCTAAGATTCTGGAATTTATGTGGACTTTAATTTACATATACAACCTATCTGTGGACATTATTGCACACCACATACTCCCTTTTATGGTAACATTATTTCCCTGATTGCCTCTTTAAGCATGATAATGCACCCTCCCAAATTACAACACCTTTATCAAAACAGTGAAGGCCACTGAGGGGTCATTTTACAAGGAATTTATAGAATTTTTTTTTTTTTAATTACAGCAAAGAGAATAAAAACTAACAACAATAAAATTGTTAAAAATTAGTTTAAAGAAAGGACATTCATTCACACTGTTCAATGTCCACTACAAGGGGTTAAAAGGGATTAGCTTATCTAATTTTATAAGCTTCTTGTGTTGTGTTTCACTTGTGTGGCGCACAGTCATTAAAACCATTTGTCCAGTCTCAGTATTCACATGATAACTCATAAGGAACAAAAAGTAATGGAAGCTAGTGCAGTGTGATAATGATCTGTAATGGCTTTAAGAAACTGAAGAAGACCTGAAAAAACTCCACTTCATGTAGAGTCCATGCTTCGACAATTCAGGTAGCAGGAGGTGTCCTACATGCATTGTCTTAACTGACCCTTGCTCAAAAGTGTTCACTGTGTTTAAAGTGCCAACTGTGTTTAAACGTGTCTCCGTTCTAAAACACTCAGCCCCTTTTCTGTTTCTTATCAACATGGTAACTAGAACTGTATAAGTGCTAGTGACATCGTGGCACAGGTTAACGCATCATCAGGAGATCAGAAACTGGACGTGGGTGCAGTTCTGGGATATGTGCTGTATCACGCCCTGCAAGGTCACTGCTTCACTGATCAGTCCCTGCCTGATGAGAGCTTCTTTGTGGACTACATCATGGAGCAGCTGGGCTCAGAAAATTTCACTGTCCAGGGTAAATGTGCATACACACAAAAAAACCATACGAACATTAATATATGTGCGATCACTCAAAAACCCAGAGCCTGTAAAACACTTAAAAGTAAATCTGCAGGGCACGTTACAGGGACTGCTTTATTTATACATCAGCGATTGTTGTGGTCACTCCTTTGTAGTAACATAGGGAAAATGTAGTCATATTAGCCTTATAGCTTGCTAATAGATAATTATGTGAATCCTGAGGCCATTTTGTTCAGTTACTTTGTGTATGTGTGACTGTAGACCTAAAGGCTCTCATGAAGAGCCTGAATATCGGACCTAGCTCAGAGGAAGACCATGAACATGAGCACATAGCAGATGAACATGCCGATCATGATGACAGTGTCCAGAGATGGAGGAAGAGAAGCAGTGACAGTGTTGAGGGACGTGAAAGTAATAACACTTGGGAACAGGTACCAACCTAGAAACACAAGAAAATGCCAACTGGTTTGACAAATTTTATCATTTAAATACCCTAATTTAAGCAAATAGAATAAACATGCAAACATTTGGTGACTGTAAGGTATAAGTTATATAATGGATATCTGTGGTTTGTTTTCCCAGCGTTGTTTCTCAGCTGAAGAGCTAGTCCAGATCTATGGCCTGGCAGAGAATAGCTCTGCCTCCTCTGGTCTGGGTCGGCCTGGCGTGGCTCAGCTCAGCCCTGCACTTGTCCAGCAGATCCTGAGCGGAGCCTGTGCAGATATCACAGATCCAGAAAAACCAGATGGGCTCTCCAAGGCTGAGAGTAAGTGTCGTTGTGAACTCAAGTAACAAATAGTTCTATAGGTTGACAGGTTTGACATCAAAGGCTGGGAAACAAGATCTGTTCATGAATCACTTATAGCTAACAGCTGGTCTCTACTGGTCTCTACTGGAAATTCCAGGCACCAGTTGCTAAGATAACCCGGGACTGTATTTACCAACCTGTCATATAGCAATCAAAGGAATTCTTCTCTCTCACTGACAATGCTTGAATCACTCAACGTCTACAAAAGTTTACAAAAGTACAAAACTCTGTGGGGCTTTTTTTTGTGCCTGTTTTCATTTGAATGTCACTGCTAATAGTTTCCTGCACACAAATAGACTTGATTCACAAATTTGAATTCGTGACTGTGCCTGAAGCACCAATCTCCAATTGCTGATTTTCAGTTACAACATAACATAGGCTGGTAGATGTCAAAGAATAGGCAGGTCCCAGAAGGAATTTCACTTTTTCAGAACAGATGGTAGGAGATATAAAGTGGAAATTTCTAGGGGTGAAAAATGCAGTTCCTCTAGTCTGCTGTTTTGGAGCATTTTATGTAGAGATCTCTGTTTTCTAGCATTTTATTTTTAAGTTACTTAGCAATCATTAGCAGTGCTTAGTACAGTCTTTAGCTGAAGCTTGCTAACTAAGCTTGCTACCATTAGCTGTTAACTTAGCACTTCACCCTTTTAATTATGGTCACTTCTGTGCTCAAAAAACTAAGACGGTAGTGATAACATTGTAAGAGTTAAGGCTTCAAAATGCATCCACTTTTCATTGAGCAGAATCACATTTAATATACACGCTATCATTTGTCTCTTTCTCATGTAGGATACCTCTATGCAACCCTCGCCAATTTGATGATAACACTGATATCCATGTTTGGCATTGTGGTGTTGCTCTGTGCCGCTTGTACCAGTGTTTTCCAGATGTGCATCCAGTTTTGCATCAGCCTGGCAGTCGGTTCACTGACTGGAGATGCCCTACTGCACCTGATGCCAACAGTGAGGGATTTTAAAGCTTTTAGAGTGGAATCATAAGGCATTTACTAAAATTGTAATGGGTGACATGGTAGCACAGTGATACTAACAGGAATTGTGAAAAAAAAATGATTAGTCTTTTCATATATTAGCGTTAATGATATACTCATTTTGTCTTTGTCCTGCGTTCTTTGTGTAGTTCCTGGGTTTGCACGTGCACTCAGACAAAGGTGGCGGCAGCAAAGATTCAAGTCACGAGGAAGAAAATCCAGACTACGTATACAAGATGCTGGTACTGATTACAGGGATCTACTGCTTTTACCTGATGGAAGTTTTCTTCTCTCTGATCACATATGGTGATAAGCATCACCACCATAAACATCACCATGGGGTAAGAAGAAAACAAGAAAAATCCTCATACAGAACACATTGTGTAATGTTAAACTTGTCATCCATTTACAACCAAAGTTGGTTATAAATATTGTGACAGACATATGTGATGACATTTAAAAACTTGCAAAAAATACGTTTTAAGTATTTGTCCTTCTTTGTCTCACGTTCTTTCCTTCTGTCTCAGCCTTAAGGTTACATTTATGAACCATTTTGCCTCTCTCTCTCCTTTCAGGAAGAATTGGAGCCTCACCACTGTGACCATGGGAGAGTTTTAGAGATGTATCAAAAGGAACAGAAACAAAAAGACAAGTCACAGTCCACATCCAAAGCAGACCTGGTAAGAGATATGTGGTCATGTGAAAAAGAAAGTTTTCATAGGACTCTGCAGTCATAGTCAAAAACTAAGTCCACCCCATGACTCAGTAGCTTCTAGGACCACCTTTAGCAGCAATAACTTGAAGTTATTGTTTTCTATATGACTTTATCAGTCTCTCACATGATTGCGGAGCAATCTTTGATCCATTTTTCTTTACAATGTTGCACCAATTAATTGTGGCTTCCAGGCATTCATTTATGTGCAGCTCTCTTAACGTCCCAACACAGCACTTCAGTCTTGTATTGTTGCATGGCCTAGCTTGGGTCATGGGTCAGAGGAGTTCATGGTCGACTTAATGACAGCAAGGTGTCCAGGTCCTGTGGCTGCAAAACAAGCCCAAATCATCACCCCTCCATCACTGGTGTTTGAGGTGTTTGTGCTGATATGCTGACTTAGCCAAACATCTCTTAGCCAGACCTTATCTATGCTGGCTCACCGTGATGGCTAACTGAACTATCTTTAATTGCACTTCAACTTTCCCTTATTTGTTAAGTCAAAGTCTCCAGTGAAAACTGTCTGTTGAGCGTCTCGGTATAGTACAAATAATAAAGAGGTTACAAAGCTGACTTGCTAATGTTTGTACAGAAATCTTGAAGTCACTTTACAGCTTTATACGAACAAAGTGTAAGCTGGTGCAACTACTGTTACCTGTGAAATTGCTGCTTTAGTGGGCTTGAGAAAAACTCAGCTCAAAAGACTAATGACTGAATTCAGCACCCAGAGTTAAAACTAAATCATCATTAGTTACACTTTGCGTAATGCATTTGTTTTAGGTTAGCTGTGAGGACAGCGAGAAACCGCTTCCAGAGCCAAAAGAGCGTACCAGAGGTAAGTCACATGGAACACAAAAAAGTTATATCATCAAACAGAGAGAACTGATTAGTATAACTTTGCCTCCGCCTGCGTTCACAGAGCAGCGTCTGCTGCCTTATATGATTACGATCGGTGACGCGATCCACAACTTTGCAGACGGATTAGCGCTAGGTGCAGCTTTCGCCCTGTCCTGGAAGTCTGGTCTGGCCACGTCACTGGCTGTACTCTGCCATGAGTTACCGCATGAGCTCGGTAATTATCACACAAAATACAAACACAGTGCCTGACCTGATCTTTTTTTTTTTCTTTTCTTTTTTTTTCAGTATTCATGCATTAAATCACCTTATTTTCCTCCCCAGGTGATTTTGCCATTTTGCTCCACTGTGGCCTGTCTGTCCGCAGGGCCTTAGCTCTAAACATCGGCAGTACCCTGACCTCGTTCATCGGCATGTACATCGCTCTGTCTGTAGCCACTGACCTTGCTACTAAGCAGTGGATTGGTGCCATTACTGCAGGGCTCTTTCTGTACGTGGGACTCGCTGATATGGTGAGTGTTACTTCTCACAAATCTGACTCTTTCATAGAAGCAGCACAATCTGATGACTGTTGTTTAATTATCATCCTCATCCTTTTTCATTCTAGCTGCCCACCATGATCCATATCAGCAACAAGAGACCCTGGCTGACATTTCTGCTGCAGAATGTCGGCCTTTTGACAGGGTGGGGTATTTTGTTGTTGTTGTCTCTTTATGAAGAGAAGATCGGTTTTTAATGCACAGCCTAGCAAGTGATCAGTCTCTCTGAGAGCTTATGAGAGTTTATGAATGTTGCTAACAGATTACTGTGGATGGAGCACAGCTACATGGTCCCCACCCATAAGGAGAATAACATCTTAGTCTCCAACTGCCTCACAGATGCACAGCAAACTCCCTGTACTTACCTTTAACTTTACTTCCATTAAATTTAGGATCTAATAAGGCTCTAATAACCTGCTGAGTTGTAGAACATATTACTTGGTTTAAGATAAATATTGGATGTTTAAAACAATGTGGTGATGTTTTACAGACAATTACTACTTTATATATACTATATAGACTTTATTTTTTCACTATTTAAATTACACGAACAACAAATAAATGATGTACAAAGCAGAAAACCTACAGGGATTGTTTGAGACCTAGTTTACAGCTGATTAGCGAGACATCACAGTTCCTTTCTTAAGGACTTCCTAATGAAGACACGGTGTACCAGACACACAAAACCCACTAGTCCAATCTGCCAAGGTGAAGAATGTCTCTGTAAACCATTTGTTTCCTTCAGTTAAGCATATTTCTTCTCTGTATGAGGGATTAGAAACGAGAGCAGAGTTCAATATTGAAGATTTATAGTATGGAAAAAATTAAAGATAATATAATTACATGAAAGTGAAGATAAACACATTTTTTATTTTAAAAAAGTGCAAGGAATGTAGCACAGATAACCCAGAGACCACAATAACCCATTAGAGTCTGTTTAGTTAAAGGTTTCTTTTATTTGTTGCACTGATAACTTTTCACTGACAGCAAATACCAGAATGTGCTGCTCTGCTGTATTAGATGGATTTGTACAGATTCAGAGTATTTTTTGTTCTTGTGTGCTTTGATCTTAAACCAAATTTGCCAAAGAGAAAAGTACAGTAAATAAAGGCTTGTCCTAAAATACCACTTATACACTTGAAATGTAAACCACAGGGAAATGTGACATTCAAGCATTCTTTTTCTAATCCTAAATAAAAATAACGTCTGGATTTTTTTCATTGGTGGGAAAAAGACGTAAAATGCATTTTTCTTTCTAACTTTTAAGAAACTGAAATATTATTACATACTTGCTTTAGTGGTTTGGGCCTTTTAGGATTTGTTTGTGTCGCACTGAGACAGCATATAATGGGAAGTTAAAGAAGTAACCCACGAGAATTCGACCAAACAAAAGGAAATCTCTTCGTTCTGCTACTCAATCCCAAAACATGCAGCCTCACTCACATCGGTCCACTTGCACAGCTAAAGGGTGCTCTATAACCAAAATACACAATTAACCAAAAATAAATAACAAATCAGAGGAAACCTTGTTCCTGCCGACAGGAATTAGGTGGCAAGGTGGTACAGTGGTTAACACAGTAGGAAGGTCCTAGGTTTGAACCAAGCCTATTGCTGGGGCCAATTAAATGTTCTCCCCATGCCTGTGTGGGCACTCCACAGTCCACAGTGGTTCTAAATTGCTTGTAGCTGTGAATGTTAACATAAACCATAATGTCTCGCTCTGTAACCCTCCGATAGACTCGTGATCTCTCCGGGGTATACCTCGCCTTTTGCCCTATGACAGCTGCGATAGGCTCCAGCTCTTACCCCCCATGCATTTTGTGAAATTTGAGTTCATATTCTGCATTTTGACCTTTAACCTTTAGCAGATTGTTCACCTGTGCTTTTGCATTAGATAACAAGTTGTAACTGGAGAAGACAGGTCAGGTCTTTAATCTGCGTGAGTGAAGTCATGGAGGTTAGGCGACAACTGCACTTTATCTCGCTTTATGCTCTAACCTCCTAAACTTAGAGCTCATATGAACATTCTCATTAGGGACAAAGTCCACTGACAACACATCACATGCAGACACAGAAGGATGTTTATCACTTCACACTCCATATGTTTGCATGTAAGCATGCAGACTGCCCTCGAGGATGACCAGCTTCTAACTTCCTCTCAGACGCGGTGACATACCTGATTGCAACAGCTGAGGGCTGTACGCTGATACTTTAAGCATACACTCTAAAAGCAAATTACAGAGCTGCTGACACACACACACACACAAAGCTCATCTCCCTGATGTCAGCTTTCCAAACTGGTATCCATAATTTTGAACCCTGACTGAATGTTTTTAGAGATTTTATGAGCCCACAGAGTCCTCTAACCTGATGTGCCAATAAAACACTCAAATTTAATTATCTCTCAGATTGGACCTTTGAGCATCTCATATATTATACTGCACAATACATCTTTTACAGTAGTGCTGGAAGACACCAGACAGTTTTACAGGCAGAAAATAAAGACAGGGGATTATATGGTAACTGAAATAAAAGACTACAGGAAGGAGCTATAAAAGCTGGATCAAACATGAAAGCAATGGGACACATATACATTTTAATATAAAGGCAGTGGTGACCACGAAGAGCCTTTTTTGCAATTATATTCACAAAGCACTCTACAATTCAGGTACCATTTGAAGGTGAAATTACAGCCATAAGTGTTTAACTGAATGACTGTTATCAAATGGAAATGATGAGTGTAAGACCAGGACAGTCTGAGACCATTATTGTTATTGGCTAAGTGGTCATATGATTAACACGCAAGGAGCTAAAGCATGTGAGTGCTGTCAGTGAGGACATGTCTGCAACTTAAGCTTCAAACTTCCTCCACAAGGCCAGTAGCTCAACTGTAAACATGCTGCCTCTTGTAAAAAGACAAACTGAATGATTGTAGTTTTAAATTATTAGGTTGGAATCCCTGTTGCCCCCCTCACTTTTGTCACACCTACCTAAATTCTTCATGGCTCAAATTCAACAAGATGCTGGAAACATTTCCTAGAGTTTTTGGTCGATATTGACACGATAGCGTAACACAGTTGATGTAGATTTGTCAGCTGCACTTCAATGACGTCAGTCTCCACCACCACAAATCTTCCACCAGATCCCAAAGGATCTCTATCAGATTGAAATCTGGAGACTGTGAAGGCCATTTGTATGATGGAGTATTAGGGCCAAATTGAGAAAAAAACAAAACAAAAACGTGTGTCCATTTTGAGATTAAAGTCAAAATGTGGAGATTACAGTTGTCGTTTCAAGCCAAACGACTGCCATGGCTATACCCAGCTGATTGATCAGCTGATCAACATGCATTCTCTTTATTGCACGAGGGTGTAACTGTCGGTATCCCTGCGTCTTCCACTGCCAGCCATTTTATTTTGTACAATTCCCACCAGCTCTTCAAAGTCTGTGTGGTTTGTTCCTTCTGACCAGATCCAGCTTTTTGCGCAATCTTTTCAGCGCCCTTAATCTTATCAGCACACTGTGTTTATGTGCTAAAAGAGTAATAATTTCCTTGTAACTAAAACCAATTCTGAAGTACGATTTCACTAACTTATCTACACAAGGCACTTTGCAGAGGGTATAGCAGCCGTGACTGTTTGTCTTGACAACTGTTTGACCAGAGTCCTTCTGCAAGCAAATCTCGTAAACTTGGCGGCCATTTTCAAATGCTGCCAGGTATTTATTTGGGCAGGTGTTTTGCAGCATTATTTTAAATTTCAGAGGTCACACAAAAACTATATGACTAGAATAAAATAGGATTTTTGACTTTGGGGGGCTTTTTTTTGTTTGTTTGTTTGTTTTTAAAGGATTCGCCCACAGATTTAAATTTAGGATCTATAAAGTAAAGTGTGTTATGTAAGTACAACGCCTCGCCTGCTTCAGCGAGCTTGCAGGCTTTGCTCCATTTAACAGGTTGGTTATTTAATGGTGATAGCTTTGCTATCAGTTTGTTATAAGTAGTGCCAAACATTGTGATTCAAATTGCCATTTAATGGGAATAAAATGCTATTATCAGCAGCCTGGTGTCTTCATAAACTTCAACACACACTGAGTGATGATGGGCATTTACTCTGTAATGAGCACCGGCTAAACAGAAAACCTGTCATGCATTCCTTCTCAGCTCATTTAACAAATGTATGCCTGGTGCTGCGGCATCTTTCAAACCTGAGATCCTGCAAGTCACAATTAAAGAATACAGTGTTTCTTTTCATCTTTTGGAACATGCTGCACTCTTTTCCATAGAGCGCAGCACCATGTGGTTCAAAGTATGAAGCCTTTTGGCTAAAGGTAATCTAGAAATGAAATACAATTGAGTGCCACAGTCTGATCACTATCACCAGAGAAAGACCTGATGATAATATCCTCGTAGTGAAATGCTTTGGCAGATTTTTAACACTCAGATAAGATGGTGCTGATGTTTATCCATTAACTGCAGTTGAAGTACTCACTGTCCTGAATTTTAATGTGTTTATTCTGTATCAGCTCATTGGGTGGCTGCTGATTTATATTCAGTTATAGTCTGCCAAACCTCTTGTTACATTACCTTATCAGTCTATCATGAAGCTGCCAAAGGCCGTGTTTGATAATGAACATTTTCTAGGTGTGACTGAGCATTGACACTGTGATTAGCCACTTTCCCAAAAAAGCCTGACTTAACGACATAGTATTTTAGCGTTTTACACACAGGAATTTATGTCATCACATGGAAGAAAAGTCTATTTAGCTTAGTCTTCAAGTGCTGGGCGCTGCGCGAAACTCAAACAGAAAAAAAATCACAAATATTTAAAATAAAAATACACTGGACACACTTTGAAATGCACAGAGGTTAACGACCGTTTGTGTCTGAAATTACAGAAAGCTTCTGGGAAGACATCAACTGAAATGTGAGAAGTCCCAAAGCTATTTCCACTTGGTTTGTAGAACACAATCAGAAGAGGATTGAACAATAACACAGGTCTGCAACCAAAAAACTGCATAGGATTGTTTGGCTGTTTCTTATAGATATTTACTCACTGAAACCGGGAAAAATATTTTAAAAATTCTATCTCGTCAGGTTTTCTTGCAAAACTCTCGTTTTTAGTGTAATTAAGTGTACAATTTCCCTTTTTAAACTGAAATCTGGCATCCTATACTTAAATACTGAAAAACTACATCCAATAATGATTTCTTATATTAATATTTCTAAGAGCGAGACTCAAGAGAAATACAAATAGAAAATATGAGGAATTGAGAGGGGGGGGTTCAGTACGAGGACTGGGGTACAGTGGGTTTGGCGGTGTCAGGAGCTCAGATGATCATGTCCCAACAGGTTTCTTTTGTTCAAAGCGAAAGGTAAGGAAAAATCTCAGAAAAATGATGCATAGTTAATTGTAATAAAATATTGATTTTTTTTTCCATCGCTTTTGTGCTTTTTTAATGTAAACTCCTCATGTTTTGCAAAAAACAGTATGTGATGGAGGGAAATGGAGATCATTTTTGGATTCAGCACCCTAAAAAAAACAAAAATATCCCATGCAGCTGAAAAAAAAAGTTTTTTTGCAGACCTGTGTAATTAACTAGGTTTCCAAATACCAAAAAGCTAAAGAAAAACTCATTGTAGAATAAATTTTCCACCCTTATGTCAAACCATCTTCTAGAAAGAACAACATTTATAAAAAGAAACAATAATCTTAATAATTGATTATAGTGTTGGATTTCTTATATTCTTTTGAAGTGTCAAAAATATTTCATGTTTATGTACCTTGTCCTTATTAACCATTACAGGTCACTAGCATTCACAGTAACTACCCATTAGCCTAAAACCTCTACAGTTGGGTTCATGATTTCTTGCACAAAGAAACTTTTTTGCACCACAGTGTTAATCACTGAAGATGTGAGTGATTTGCAGACTTTCAGCTTTAATATAAGAGAGTTTAACAAAAGTAATGTAGTCGCTGATTATAAATGACAGCCATTTTTATACATCCCCCCCCCCTCTTCAGAGGCTATTAGTAATTGGACAAACTCACTTTAAATAAAGAGTTATTAATAAAACCCGTTGCAATGACTGCCTGAAGTGTAGAATCCAGCTGTTGCTTGTTTGTGAGTCTTTGTGCTTTCAGTTTTGTCTTCAGTAACTGAAAACTGCTCTCTGAGATCATGTGACTGGTCATTGAAGAAAATTGCATTTCTTTACCTCGACATTCTTTTGGGTTGCTTTGGTTTTTGCAGTATTTGGGAGATTCTGAGCAGAGATTTCTCTTCCTTCTTAAGGGTGTTGCCTTGGTTAGATGTTATAAAGTTGTTTTTCTTAACCATGTAAATAATTGTGTCATCATGAATTTTAGTCCACTGTGAAAGTACAGTGAATAAAGAAGCCCAAGCACTGCTGGCTTTGTTTGACTTACCTCACTCTAATAAGCTTGTTTGAGCTTTCAGCTTTTTTTTTTTTTTTTTTTTTTTGGGGGGGGGGTCTTTTTTTTTTTTATTTTTTTTTTTTCCACAA
>VVHJ01062897.1:2059-16210 GCA_015107715.1 Tylochromis polylepis | reverse complement strand
TTGCTTTTTGCCCCCCCCCCCCCCCTAAAAAATGGTTCAGCCCACAGGGTGACCCTGCTTTATTTCTTGTTGTCAGTAGCAACCATCGCCTATGACTGTGCCATAGCCCATTTTGAATCAACACCATGGGCATTTTTAGATTTCAGCACAGGTGGTTGATTGTTACACTCACTTGCCCGATTTAAGATGAGGACAAGCTACAGACATTCTGAGTTTCCATTTTAACATGTGCTGAAATTTCGGAGTTCAAAACTATAAATCACTTTTTAAATGTTATTGATAGTCCACTAAAACCAGAGTTTTGATAAAAAATATGCGCGATGCTTTTTTCTGAATACTATCGTCATGTTTAGTGTGGGAAGAAATGATCAAAACAGCATTTTCTAAGGACAGTGCAAAAAAAAAAGAAAGAAAAAATGCTACCCCTTTCCTATTGGTGGAAAAATGTTGTGCGGTCATTTGTTTTCCTTTATTTGCCAAAAAAAATGAGGGTATCAGTGAATGCCACCGAAGGCAGATTGCAATGCACCTGTCTCCAGATGGAAAACAGGAAGAGTTATACACCTCTTGTTGTAAGGCCTTCAGGGTGCCTGTGGTGTTCTCCTCTGTCTTGTGGCGGACAAACTGTTTTCTTGCAATGGCGCAAATAATTTGTGTGGCATGTTATTGTGACACCTAATTCTTCTGTAATTTTAGTTTTAGTAGTTCAGTAGCTTTAAATGGTTGTACAAAATCACCTGGCTGTATTTTTAGGTAAACAGTCATATATAACTTTATTGTTTACAAACTTTGTGCATAAGCTTTCAAAATTTACAATTTATATTTGCATTTCTAGTTATGAAAATGATTCTTTAAACTTGTTTGTGGTTTTAACAGTAAAAAATAAAACTCTTTTTCTACTCGGATTTTATGCTATTTGTCTGAATTTAGATCAATTGTGTTAATACAGCATATCAATGAAAAAATAACTGTAAATTCAGATTGTGCTTAAAAAAACGATACCAAACAAGGCAAGGCAAATAGTTTTTAAAGGTGAAATGTGAAGGTAAAATCAAAAGCAGTCAAAAATGGCCAGTTATACCCTGGACGCCAGAGGGTTAAGCCAATAAGTCATGAAAAATTAGGTTTAACTTTCTGACATCTCAGTGCAGATTTCTGGCATTTTGTATAAATTTATGCATGTAACAATTTGATTATTTCTAATAAAAAACAGTACGTAACTTAAGTTAGATTTGTATTTGTAACTGAACTACCTCATGCTGTGTAGCTTTCAGGATTTTATACTTATTGGGCTACATACTTATTTATCATATAGGCTATACAGTAGATAAAATCAAAATTCACATGGTTTATTTAACTGAAATGTTAAATTATTTGGGTTAAAGAAAATAAGAAAGCTATAGACTATGTTTATAAGAAACCTGTGTATACTTACTGCGTTTGATGTATTTTAACCATATATAATACATATTACAGAATTTAACACCTGCATATGTGTAAACAAATGGCTTTGATTTTGCCATCACATTTGATTTCCATGCCATCCTCATGCCACCCTAAGAAAGTTTCTCTAGCTCCGCCCCTGCATATAGGAAGTGCCAAAAATATACTACAAACACTTCATGAAGGCAGTGTAAACTTGCAGGCTGTTTCAAGGTTTACTTGTAACAAATATAAATACATACTTAAATTTCTCTTTCAAGCATATCCCAAGGATGCTCTGCTGCACTGAGATCTGGTGACTGTGGAGGCCATTGGAGTAGTGTCAGTGTTTTTCAGTCAAAGTGACTTTGACTTAAGACTTCTAACTAAGAGAATTATTTTCCACTTATATTTGTATTAAACATAAAAGAACAGAAGCCAAAGAAATTCCAGAGGAAAACTTTAATATGATGGCTGAAACCAACAACACACAGACACAAAACAAAAGATCTTATATACACAAGATCAGGAATTCTTAATATTTTATTTAAATGTAAAGGCAACCTATAATATATATTTAATAAATAAAATATCCCAAATATAGGTACTTTTTAAAAAAGATATTCAGATGTTTGTAAGTCATGCCACATATGATTAATAGCTTAATGTAATGTCAGCTTTAATTTTTCCACACTGTGTAACTGATTTTAAAAGTTTAAGGGTTTAGAAAGGGAGTTTTAAGGAGGATGCAATTAGTTCCATTAGTTTGTTTGTTTTTCTGCCCGTCTCTTTGTTAGTGGTCCATGTCCACAGTTTTCAAGATATCATTTTTCAAAATGTATGTGATGGTAGATACCAATAACAGTTCAAGCTGATTTAATTTTCATGAAAATTAGGTCAAACTCGAGGTCAGGGTTTGAATTTCATCAGAATTTTCAATAAACCGTCCATTTTCAATTTTCTTTTATCCTGTAGTTATTTAATGGTTCAGGCTTTAAAGGATGCTTACAGCTTATAGAAGCCAAAGATTTCAGTCAGTTCTGAAGTTCAGTATAATAGGTCAAGATAATAAAATACACCATTTTAGTATGCAATGCTTCAAGGTCATAGGTCAAAGTTCATGGTCACATGAATTAGGAAAAGGCTTTAGTTTCCACTGAATCATCGTCAGACTATAAAGCAATATATAAGCACTTCTTTCTGTTTGAGCTCTTTAAAATGTTATCTTTTTAATGTAACATGATATGACTTAACAATGACACAAAACGACAAGTAACATAAATAATCTATAAAAACTACTCACGATGAATGTTGTGATAATAAAAGCATTCTGATGTCAGCCTGATGTGATGAAAAACATCAAGTTTTAGTAAAACCCTTGCCTTTTGTAGTGGAGTTGCGTACTGATTGCTCTTATTTTATTATTTAATTTTGTAAATGAAACCTTTTGAGTCATTTACCACCGAACATCAAATAATGAAAACTGACGCTATAGAAAATGGATGTATAGGGTTAGGAGAATTCAGTATAGGACTCTTCAGTTAAGATGCTTTTAAACAACTTAAGGCTAAATATTTTTGTAAGATTCAGTTAATCATTATCTGGGCTATAAAATATCTTGATTTAATTTAACTTATTGGTTCACAAAATCATGAAAATGTAAGACAGATGAAGGGTTATGCTGGAAAACAGAGTTCTTTTTAAAATTTCTTTCTTTGCATAATTGGCCAACTAATTTAAAAATACATGCATTAATTTATTGCCAAGGCAGAGCATTTCAGTGTGTGGTTGTGATGTTAAATATTATTTTAAAACTAAAAATGAATGCAAAGACTTTAAAGATCAGACAAGCTAAAAAGTTAAATTAGGCTGCATTGTATGAAATCACCCAGATAATGATGATGGTAATGAAGCTGACTGTTATGAAGATGATGTAAAGGATGAACAGCAGGCGGTCTATGATTAAACCTATCTGGATCCATTCCTCTGTGCTCAAGGTTTTGGTCAGATGCTGCTCCACCTGAAGGCGGATGGCCTGGAGGACCATGCCCAGGCTCCTCAGCTCTTGCAGGGCTTTGTCCTCACTCAGTGGCCCCTTCTGCTCCAGAGTCGTGTATTCCTCTGTCACTAAAGAGAAGATGGTCATTTTTATTGCAAGGAAAATAACACATGATTATGGCAGCTTTGACTTTTTTTTCCAGAACTTGTTTAGAAAATTATCCTGACCTTGTTTCCTACCTTGTGTGGCCGGATTTTCAATTACTATGTCCTTTTGATCTCTGGGCTTTAGAGGAAGGAATACTAGTCGACCCAGGATTTTAAGAAAAAGCACTCTGATCCAGCGAGGAGCTCGTGAATAGTGAGAGGAGCCACAGAGGAAGTTTGTAATGACAATAGTTTCCAGTAGACTGGCCACCATCATAGCCAGGCACATAGACAGGAAAACATCTAGGATAATAATAATAATAGTAGTAGAAAAATAATTAATATTACTTGTTTTACAGGCAAGTTAAATCCAGACAGAAACATTTAAAAATGAAAATGATACAAATTTTCATTTTATCAAGCAGATTACTGGAGCCACCATTTGCAGTGGATATAATTCCAGTATTCAATATGTCTTTTAGCTCTTATAGTAAAAAGAGCTAAAACATGACCTCTAATGTTTTACCTTGTTGTACATTTTGTGCTGGACAGGTAAAGTACTCTGAAAAAGTAAGTAGACCCCATGTAGACCCCAGTAGCTTGTAAAATCATCTGTAGCAGTAATAACTTGAAGTAATCATTTTCTGTATAACTTTATCAGACTCTAACATTGCTGTGGAAGAATTTTGGTGCACTCTTCTTTACAACATTTCCTGACTTCACTGAGTTTTGTTTTGCACTCATTTCTGCACAGCTCATTTAAGAGCTCATTTAACATTTAATTTGGGTTGAACTATGAAAATTAAGTGGTTCAATGCAGCATCTTGAACCACTGCTTGGGATCATTATTTTTTTGCATGACCCAACTTTGGTCAAGCTTTAGCTGATGAACAGATGGCCTCATATTTGACTCTTGAACTAAGACTAGGTGTAAAAAACATTTACAAATACAAGTACAATAAAAAAAAAAGTTTTGAAAAAATTAAAAGTAAGTGAAATAAATTTGTGAACTTGGAAAACTAATTAAAACAAAACAAAAATATTTAAGAAATATCCTTAGTCTTTGTCTACTCAGTAAAAAATCTATCACAGCTTGCCAGATGACACTTTGATGGACATGTTGTCAGGATGTTTATGAGACTGTGAGTCAACTGTTTTTAAAAAAGTTCAGTGTGTTTATTGTAATACCTATATTCATTTTCCTAAATCTTGCTTCTAACATACATGCAGGTCATGCAAGACATATAAATAATAATTAAAAAGACTAAAACTAACACTGAAACTGACAAAAACTAAATTAATACTAAACATTTTCAAACAATAAGATCTAAACTGAAATGAGCAGACCTACCCTGGAAACTCACTTACTTATGAGAGGTATGGTATTTCCAGTGATGGGAAGAAGGTTATTCATTATGAGCAAGAAGACAGTGTAGCCCAGGATTAGCGTCATCTTGAACAAGGAGCGGTCAACATTATTTGGAGGCAAGATGAAGCTGAAGAGGTCGACAGTGATGAGGAAGCAGCTAGGCAGCAGGAGGTTCGCTACGTACAGCATGGCCTGGCGCCGCAATGAGATCTGCAGCAAAGTGAGAATTTAACTAATTTCACATATTTCATTGTCATTAATATTGGTATACAATTTTTAACTGACATTTTCAACACTCTTTTTGCAGGTCAGTAAGGTCAGTTAGTCCCAAATTTATATAACTTGGTGGTAAAATATATTTTAACTGTCTGATGGAAAGACTTTCAATCTGTTTACTGCTGTAGGGAATTAGTTATGATCAAAATTAATGAGGAATCATATCACATCAGTACAGCCTAGAAAGGGGACATAGCTTCTACTGCAGTATATCTTCTATGATGATGATCATTTTATTATGTGATTTAACAGATTAACTACCATTAAATTGTAACTATAAACCTAAATTCTTTAAATATGTGAAGGAAACACTAAGGAATAGTGCTGTTGCTCATGATATTTGGACTGTTTTTGATTTAAATAGATCCTAGCTTCCTATCAAATATCTAAACAGAAGAGTTAAATATCTTAAAATGAAGAGAAAACTTTTCGTTTTGATTGCTTTCTAAAAGTTTTTGCAGTCCTCTGTGTCTTTTGTGTTCTTATAGTATGAATATCTAAATCATACAATAACATTACATTTTTACAGTGTAATGCAGTTTCTTACATGGAAGCGAATTTCATCATAAAAGCCTGATTCTGTAGATGGTACTGTATATTTCTTTGCTGCAATTCCAATTAATTCCCATTCACCCATAGTTGCCATCTTTGATTTAGAGTATTCAAACATCGTCTCTGGATCCCCTAACAGATAAAGCCGCAGAGCATTACCTGCATGGAAAATAGTCAGTTTGTCAGACAAAGCTATTCATATCAATTTCTGTAAAATAACAGTATTAAAAACTAAGCCATTCCTTTCATAGGAGAAATTGCGATCCTAATGGACTTACTCTTGAGTGTGAATGAGTTGAAGGTTAAAGTGCAGTTCTGAATGTCAAATGGAAACAAGTAGATGTCAAGCCTGCAGGAGGTGACCGCTTTGATAGGCTCTGAATCACTCACACTACCATTAGAAAGCAGGTAGGTATATGGGACCTTTGGAGCTGTGTTTTCATCCATGCTGCAGGAAGATGAAAGACATAAAATTTAGAAAGACAAGCAACTGTATGTTGATATTGCCCTTATTATATGTTTCAAACAAAACTATCTACATTATTATAATCAAGTGTACTCAGATAGCTACATGGCAGAAATAGAAAATGTATGAAGAAAGGGCATAAAGTCGATATAACTAATGTAGAGTTCTGCCTAATATTAAGTATGACTGCTCAGTGTTAACTTGTCTGTTTCGTTCTGTCTGCTAAATAATATAGGAGGCAGATCAAAAAGATTGTACCTTGATATATTGGATAGCAGTGTTACCAAGCCACTCTATTATCCTATCCACCCTATTATTATTTTATTTCTAATGACATCAGTTGGACCTCTCTTTGAATTGGTACCTTATCGTAGTGGAGGGGTTTGTGTGTCCTATCGATCCCAGGGGCTTTGTTGTCAGGGAGCTTTTGCCCCCTTGCATGGGTGAGGGACTGGACAAAAAGTGATTCAGAAGACCTTTATGTATACACGACCAAAGGACCATTCACCCTGCTTTGGATGGAGTTACTAGCCTAGCGCAGAGCCCAGGCCTTAGTCCACTGGGCCTGGCCGTGTGCAATTTGAAGAAGGGACATGGGCCCATGCTCCTATAGGCCAATCACCTACAGGAGACACCATCGGGGTCAGGTGCAGTGCTTGCTGGGAGGCGGAACCTGAGTTGTGTTCGGTGACTGGACTTCTGTGGAAACCAAACCAAAAACTGCTTTCTTTGAAGGGTGCTGGCATCTCCCTTAAAGATAAGTGAAGAGCTTAGCCATTCGGGAGGGACTCGGTGTAGAGCCGCTACTTCACCACGTCGAAAGGATCCAGTTATGATGGTCAGGCATCTGATAAGGATACCACCTAGGCACCTCCCTTGTGAGTTGTTCTTGACACATCCCACTGGGAGGAGGTCCCGGGGCAGACCCAGCACAAGATGGAAAGATTATATCTCAGAACTGGCCTGGGAATATCATTGTTCCCCCAAATAATCTGGGAGAGGTGGCTGGGGAGAGGGAGGTCTGAGCTTCTCTGCTTAGGCTGGTGACCCCGTAACCAGATAAGTTGAAGAAAATGGATGGATGGAAATCACTTAGAGTCACAACCCAAATATTTTCTGACAACAGTATGCACAGAAATTATATATTTGTACTTTCACCCGTATGCACCTTCTCCATTTTTGTCTTTCCTACTTAGCAGAGTTAGCTCTTTATTGGCTAATGATGCTTCAGGGCTAGTTCTCAAGATAATACAAATATATATAAAAAGAAACTGATCTTAATCTGTGAATTATTGTAGATGGGACTTACATTTCACTGATTACAAGATCTGGTACCCAGAGATTTGTTCTTGGAACTGAAATCCGACTAGTTCCGCACTCTTCTGGGTCCCACTTGGTAAATTCAGTTTCCCATTTCTGCAACACAAACCATGTGGATATAAACATGATCACAATATAAAACCTGCTGGCTACCATTTAAAACTTCAATTTAAAAAGGAACCCCAAAAGCTATTCTTTTTATCTTAACACTTTTATTAAGCCACTAATGGATTTGGCCTTTTGCAGTACAGAATGATTTCAAGGACAAAACTTGAACTTCGGTCTATAAAAAACATTTTTTATAGATAGACATGGATAGAAATCCACTGTTTCATTATTGCTTAAAAATTTACTATGAAGAAAGTACTTACAATATCTTTCCATAGAAATGTTGTGAGGAGTTGGGCTTTCTCATTCTGAAAAAGAAGATTTTTATCTATTTCTTAAAAAAAAATCCTGTCATAGAAAATTGCTTTTGACCATTTTCAGTTCAATTCAATTCAATTTCACTTATACAGCGCCAAATCACAACAGCAGTCGCCTCAAGGCGCTTTATATTGTAAGGCAGACCCTACAATATTTTAAGCTCTTTATCTTGTACAGTATGCAGAATAGCACATATGTATACATATGATCTAATACTGATTTGGTTTTATGTTAATAAAGGTGTTTTTTTACCACTCCCATAATGCCAAACACAGTTAAGAAAAGGCCAACGTTCGTGACAGTTGTTATGTTCACCACAGGTCGAATGGCATTCAGGTTGAAGACTGGCTTAAGAGCCTCCAGCAATGAAGGTGTATCGGGGACAGAGCAGTGCAGCGTGTTGGAGCCGTACTGAGCTACGAAGGAAAGAACAAACGTGCCCTTGTGATTTGTAAATATTACGTTACATTTGCTTCCCTATGTAGCAGCAAATATGTTTGTTTGAATGCCCACAATTAAACTCTGGCAAACCCACATGTGAAATGAAGAACCCTAATCCTAAACCTACAGTGCCTTGAAAAAAGTATTCATACCCCTTGAACTTTTACACATTTGGTCATCTTACAACCACAAACTTAAATGTGTTTTATTGAGAGTTTCTGTGATAGACCAGCATAAAGTAGCACATAATTGTGAAGTTGTACGAAAATGATACATGGTTTTCTAAGTTTTAAGCAAATAAAATTCAGAAAAGTGTGGCATGCATTTGTATTCAGCCCCCTGTACTCTGATACCCCTGTATAAAATCCAGTGTGATCAATTGCCTTCAGAAATCACCTAATTAGATAATAGAGCTCACCTGTGTGTAATTCAGTCTCATTATATAGACACCTGCTCTGTGAAGGCCTCAGTGGTTTGTTAGCAGTAATGGGAATAACGGCGATAAAATAAACGGCGTTACTAACTCCGTTACTTTTTCCAGTGACTAGCTCAACAAGTATACAGTATGTCAAAATGAAAAAAATAACTGTAAATTCAGACGTGTGTGTCATGGTCCCTGTGTTTGCTCGACTGGCCCAGTGAGGCTACATGTGTTTTTATTTTGGTTTATGCTCTCGCGCTATCTCTCTCCTATGTTCGCTCATTGCAGGCTCCTGCCTTCGGCCCATGCGCCTGCAAGTAATCACAAACATGTGCCTCATTAACCTGCCTTCCCTGGCCACTACTTAAGGCGGCGGCTCAGAGCTTCTAGTCGCTGGACTGTTGTATAGACACATGTTAGTGTAAACCCGGCTCTCAGCATCTCTCGTGTTTTCCTGGTTTTGATCTTCCTTCATCTGTTTGTATATAGATTTGCTGGACCTGTCCTTTGAACCGTTTCCCTGGATACCTGAGTGTGAATGTTTGGCAATGTGGCGTGGGATATAAGTGTGGAGCGTACTGGATCACAAGAGTGGAATGAGTGTGCAGAGAGTGGAACGAGTGGAGCATGGATTTGCGAGTGAGTGTGGCGAACCATTCCCCTTCCTGCCCGTGGATCCCCAAAGCCCTGATCATTCCCCTCACATTTGTATATAGTGCACCTGGTGTTATAAATAAAAACTGTTTGCTTTCATCTCAGAGTCTGCGCCTCTGTCCTTTCAGTCAGCCTTGACAGAACGGTCCAGCCAGAATGGACTCAGCAGACTCGGACCCCACTCGCCAAGCTCTTGCAGCCCAGGAGGCGCTGCTGGCTCATCATGAGCAGATGTTTGTGCATGTCCGAGGAGAAATTGCAACTCTAACCCAGGCAGTGGCGCAGCAAATGCTGCCGGTCAATTCTCCACCACCCAACGTTCTTCCTCTGGAAAACCCGGCTCCGGCAGTAAGTGCTGTTACACTCACCTTCACACCAATATCCCTCGATAGGCAACTACCCAACCCAGAAGACTTCTCGGATGAGTTGGATAAGTGTGCTGGATTTCTGACACAATGTTCACTTCTGTTTCGCCAACAATAGCACATGTATTCTGATGATGGAACTAAAATTGCGTATTTTGCCCTGTTGTTACACGATCACGCGCTGAAGTGGGCGCAAGCTGTATTAAAGACTAACCCCGAAATCTTATACTCAGAGTTCTTGAGTTTAATGATAAAGGGTCCAGTGCAGCGGCAGCCACTCACTCTTTACTTAACCTCAAGCAAAGTAAGCAGCGCATGTCTGATTTTTCTATTGACTTTTGGATTTTGGCAGAAGAGACAGGCTGGGGACAAGAGGCACTTTAGCACTTTATTAAATAATGTATGTGAAGAGCTCAAAGATGAATTAATAATGCGTGAATTGCCTTCCTCCTTAGACGCTCTCATGTCTCTCTGCATCCGGGTGGATGATTGCCTCTGAGCGTGCCGGAGCACGCGGAGTCACAGCTTCCAGGAGCCCCTGGCTCCCTGCGGGACCGCCACCTGTGAAGTAACAAATGAGTACAGAAATGCACGCGAGTACGGCGAGGGCGAAGAGGGAGAGCAACCTATGCAGGTGGGACGCTCACAACTCACGCCCGCGGAGTATCATAGTTGCCTAGCCTCCGGTGAGTGCCTATACTGCGGCCGTAAGGGCCATTTAATTTCCACCTGTTCATCATGATCAAAAGGGCGTGCCCACCAGTAATTGAGAGAGTACTGGTGGGCAATCTATCTAGTAAAGACTCTCCTCCACGCCTTATGCTCCCTGCTAAACTGACCATTGAAACCATCACTCATTCTCTCGCTGCACTCATGGACTCCGGTGCCGAGCAAAGTTTTATTGATGCACCCCTAGCTGCTAAACTGAACATAGACATCGAAGCCTTGGCTAGTTCTCTCCGCGTTTCTGCCTTATCCGAACCGCGTCTGCCTGACATCACTCAAGTCTCTGAACTGCTATCGCTCACTCTGTCCGATAATCACATGGAAAGATTCAGTTTTTTCATATTTAAAGCTCTGCTCACTCCCCTTGTCTTAGGTCATCCCTGGCTACTGCAACACAACCCTCAGATAGATTGGATAAAGGAGTGTGTATCAGGTTGGGGAGTGGATTGCCATATGAATTGCCTGCGGGCCACCACTCCTCCCACCTCTCCTCCAAAGCAGATTGAGCTGTCAGAACCTCCCGATCTGTCTTCCGTTCCTACTGTGTATTACGATCTCGTTGAGGTCTTTCAGAAGGATCGAGCGCTGTCTCTACCCCTGCATAGGCCATACGACTGTGCCATTGACCTCCTCCCTGGAGCTCTGCCCCCATCCAGTCGTTTGCATAGCCTCTCTCAGCTGGAGAGGGAGGCTATGGAGAAATATATCACAGACTCGTTAGCTGCAGTTATCATCCGGTCGTCCTCCTCCCCAGTGGGAGCTGGCTTTTTCTTTATCGAGAAGAAGGACAAGTCTCTCCAGCCATGCATGGACTATTGTGGCCTCAATAAAGTTACAGGCAAGAACAAGTACCCACTGCCTCTTCTCACTTCAGCTTTTGAGTTGCTCCAGGGAGCAACCATTTTCAGTAAACTAGATCTGCGTAATGCCTACCATTTGGTGAGAATAAGAGAAGGGGTGAATGGAAAACGACATTTAACACACACCTAGGCCACTTTGAGCACTTGGTGATGCCTTTTGAGCTGACCAATGCGCCCGCTGTCTTCCAGGCACTCGTTAATGACGTCCTTCGAGACTTCGTTAACCGCTGCGCATTCGTCTACCTGGATGACATTCTCATTTTTTCTAAGACGGTCGAAATCCACATGAGACAAATCCTCCAGCACTTATTGGAAAATAGGCTGTTCGTGAAGTGTGAGTTTCACATGGATTCGATTGCTTTTCTGGGATACATTATTGAACAGGGAAACTTGAAACCAGACCCAGTAAAGGTTCAAGCCGTGATTGACTGGCCCGAACCTTCAGATCGCCGGCAGCTCCAGCGTTTTCTGGGATTTGCTAACTATTATCGTCGGTTCATCAGGGACTTTTGCAAGATCGCACTACCTCTCACCAGATTAACATCTTCTAAAGTTTCGTTTCAGTGGGACCAGCCAACTCAGAAAGCCTTCTCCCACTTCAAGGAGTGGTTTGCCTCAGCTCCCATCCTCTGTCAACTGGACTTAAGCCTGCAGTTTGTGGTTGAGGGGGATGCATCTGATTCTGGGGTCAGAGCGGTTCTATCCCAACGGAAGGATGGTAAGCTCCACCCGTGTGCTTTTTTTTTCTCGCCATCTCTCCCCAGCTGAACGAAACTACAGCGTCGGGGATAGGGAGCTGCTGACCATAAAACTTGCCCTAGAAGAATGGAAACAATGGTTGGAGGGCACCGCGCAGCCGTTCATCGTTTGGACTGACCAAAGAACTTGGAGTATCTCCGGTCGGCCAAATGCCTCAATTCCCAACAGGCCAGGTGGGTACTATTTTTCACACAATTCAATTTCTCAATCACCTACAGGCCCAGATCACATAATGTGAAACCAGACACGCTCTCCCGGCAATCCACCTCCCCAGAGGAAGAATTGGACCCCGGACCAGTTCTCCCTGCCTCCTGCTTGGTTTGGCCTGTTACCTGGGAAATAGAGACTCTGGTTCGGGATGCACAGGAAACTGAACCTGACACTGGAACTGCCCCACCAGATTGGCTCTTCGTCCCTGCGTCCGCCCGCTCACAGGTACTCCAATGGGCCCACACTGCGCGTTTCAACTGCCACCTGGGAGTCCACCGCACCATATCCTTTCTCCAGTGTTACTTCTGGTGGCCCACGTTGGCAAGGGACACTCGAGAGTATGTAACCACCTGTACCACGTGTGCCCAAAATAAACTCTCTAACCAACCGCCGACTGGATTACTCCAACCTCTTCCCATGCCCGATCGGCCATGGTTGCACATCTCGCTCGACTTCATCACTGGACTACCACCCTCCGCAGGTAACACAACAATTCTGACCATAATTGACTGGTTTTCCAAAGCTCCCCAAGCTCCCGACGGCCCTGGAAACAGCCCATTTACTCACCAAACATGTGTTTCGACTCCATGGCATCCCAAGGACATCGTGTCGTACTGGGGATCTCAGTTCACCTCCTGTGTATGGAAGGTGTTCTACTCCGCCCTGAGCGCAAAGGTTAGTCTCTCCTCTTTTATCCTCAGAACAATGGGCAAACGGAAAGAGCCAATCAGGAGCTGGAGACCACTCTCCACTGCGTAGCGTCAAACAACAGTCTCACCTCATCTACCATGGGAGTGTCACCTTTCGAAGTGTCTCTGGGGTTCCAGCCTCCTCTGTTTCCCGCAATAGAAGGTAAGCATTCTGTTCCTTCCGTGCAACATCACTTACGCAGGTGCTGCTGTGTATGGAGAGCAACTCGGGCTGTATTGCTACATGTGGTGGAAAAGTAACACTACTCATCACCCTGAACACACCATCCCCAGTGTGAAACATGGTGGTGGCAGCATCATGCTGTTGGGATGCTTTTCTTCAGCAGGGACAGGGAAACTGGTCAGAGATGATGGAAAGATGGATGGAGCTATACGGGGCAATCCTGGAAGGAAACCTGTTGGAGTCTGCAAAGGATTTGACACTGGGAAGGAGATTCACCTTCCAGCAACATAATGACCCTAAACATACAGGAAGATCTACAATGGAATGGTTTAGATCAAAGAATATACATGTGTTAGAATGGCCCAGTCAAAGTCCAGATCTAAATCCCATTAAGCATCTGTGGCAAGGCTTGAAAACTGCTGTTCACAGACGCTCTCCATCCAATCTGGCTGAGCTATTTTGCAACGAAGAATGGGAAAAAATTTCAGTCACTAAATGTGCAAAGCTGGTAGAGAAATACCCCAAAAGACTTGCAGCTGTAATTGCAGTGAAAGGTGGCTCTACAAAGTATTGACGCAGGGGGGATGAATACAAATACATGCCACTCTTTTCAGATTTTTATTTGCTTAAAATTTTGAAAACCATGTATTATTTTTGTACAACTTCACAACTATGTGGTACTTTGTGTTGGTCTATTACAGAAAATCTCAATAAAAAACATTTAAGTTTGTGGTTGTAAGGTGACAAAATGTAGGGGTATCAATACTTTTTCACCGCACTGTATATAAATGCATGAGTCCGGTTTGGAAGGCTTTTTTTGTATTACAAATTTTTAGAAAATGTAAATATGAGTGAGGCATTATACA